>JAWNNJ010001111.1:0-23442 GCA_035045125.1 Hypselothyrea guttata
AAGCTATCATTAAGCGTTATTTCAAGCAATAATTAATGAGGAGCCGATATCGCTTAACTGGCAAAACCAAAACCAGAAACTATGTTTAACAAATTAAAAACTGACGAAGTTCAGTTAAAACTGTAATATACATACAACACCTACAATTATATGCTAATAAATTAAGACTTTGAACACAGTTGTGTCTAACATTAAATACGCATTTTTATTGAGGGCCCAAAATTATTTTTCATTATAAAATGCGTAGATGAGTCGTAAAATTATTATAAACAATTATGCAGAACAAAACAAACATTTGGTCGAAAAAAAAGTAGATTTTAGGGGTATTATCACTCCGTGAACGAAAAAATCCAATTTTGTTAAACTTTGAATGCGCATTTTTTTTTTTACCAAAACTCAATTGATTTTCTAGCGGCGTTGATTTTTCTTAATCATTTTAATTGGAAATTAAAATCCTCCAACGAAATAAAAAAAAAAAATTTTAAATTTTTGCGAAAATTTTTAATTCTTTTAAAAAAATATGCAATTTTCGGAAAAAAATTTTAAATTTTAAAATCGTAAAAACTGATACCTAAACGAATTGTATTTCAAAATTATGCAGTAAAACCAAAACCTGACGGCATTTGGTTGAAAAATGTAAATTTTATCGTCAATATATATATTATATAATATATCATGGGTGTATTATCACTCCTTAAACAAAAAAATCAAATTCTCAAAAAACGTTGCGCGCGCTGCTCGCTCGATAAGGCGAAAGAAACTATCGATAGTGCAAGTCCCGTGAAAATATTTAATATCGATACTAGTGTTATTAGGAGCCACATCTTTCTACCATATCTAACATTTACCTTTTCAGAATTCTACCTGACACTTTCAAAATAGACAATTCAGAGTCGGACGCATTTATTTGTAAGTAGTAACGAAAATAGTTTATACATATTATATTTTAATACAGTTTATTTAAATATCGCCAACAGAACCAAGCGACCTTGAAGTATTAACTATAATGGCCGATGCTGATATATCTTATGATTTCGACGATGTTATAATAAAGAGACTGTATGAATCGCTTAGTAAATTGGCACGCCTGCGCAATGCAATAAATTTTGTGCCAGATCCAGACTCGGACTTCTCAGACTCGGACTCTGGCATATTCGAAAGGGAAAACAGGGATCTGGATGACGAGCAGGATGCAACAAGTTGCTCTGAAGACGAGGATATTTAAAAATACGCGTGGAATAATATAAAATATATATATAAAATAACAAATAAAAATACAAGCATGAAAAGTTGTCTAATTCATTAAACCAAGCTGAAAGTTTCTTTTTCGAACTTACAAAATACCAGTATTTTAGGTAAATCTCTTTTTATTAGCAAAATACTAAGATAGTATCTAAAATTGTGTTTTTCATTTTTAGCAAGGACTCTAGAACAAAGATAAATGCACCTAGTAAAATTTTTTGGCGTTGCCAGATCATTTTTTTTGTAACAAAGATACATTTTATAGATATATGAAAGGTAAATCTTCGACACAATTTATTTATATGACTAAAAAAATCTGTTTCCTTTTTAGATTGAACTGAAAAGAAAGATTTTGATGTGTTTTTTTCTAGTCATTTGGAATAATGTATTTAAATTTTGTAAACAAATCAGAGATAAAATACTGTGTGACCAGATTTTTTACCTGTTGCATGGGTTTTCTTAAATTTTAGCTGGTCTCACCGCATTTTGCAGTCCCTGCGAAAAAATCGGCATTGTTTTTGTTTTGGCGGACAGATTTATTTTATTTCTACACTATACAGTATTACGAAATAATCGAAAGAATATATTCATAGAATGTTCAGTTTCTTGCAATATTTGCTATCGAAAATACGACTTGCTACCTCAGGATTTCATCGGTTACTGGCAAAATTTACCAAGGCGTCCATATTCAGCTGTGAGTGATAAAATCCATTTAAAAATATTTTCGGAATTTTAAACAAAATAAATAAAATCCTTCAACAGGGCGCTGCAATGATAACAACGTCAAAGAACCCGAAACGTCGAGTTTGGATGATGTTGTTATTACTATACTGATAAAACTCCAACTAATGAAGATTAAATTAAGGATATATATAATAACTTTGGCTTTGATTCGGCTTGAACAATTAAGATACGATTTATATAGATCAGGAGATTCTGGCATCTCATCAGCAAGTGGCAGCGTAATATCGGACGACGATCAATATTATTTGGAAGATCATGATGATATTTGGGCATAAAATCACAAATTTAAATACTTTTTGTAGAATAAATAAAAAATACACACGTAAATTTGGGTTTATTTTTATTTCTTTGTACGCAGTTGAAATCTCTTTATTTAATTATCGATTTAGTCTTAAAATTCTATCTAATATCTAATGATCCCGCTCCTGCAGCTGCACCCAAAAGTCGGGTGGAGTTATTATCAAACCGTTGTTATTCTTGGACAAGTCGGGCAACTTATCGCCTGGAGCCAGGACAAAGTCAAAGTGCTGAAGCATCGCTGTTGTCATCAGGAATAACATATTGCGAGCAAAAGTTTCACCAGCGCAGAGACGTTTGCCGGCTCCAAAGGGCAAGGATACATCCAGTTTCAAGCTGAGTTTTCCCTGATCATCCAGAAAACGCTCAGGTCGAAAGTTCTCCGGATCTCGCCAGATGCGCTCATCCGTATGATAGGCATACAGACTGGGTATGACAACCGTGTTCTGCAAGATTAAAAAGTTTAGAATCGAGATAATATCTTTAAATTGGGTTAACCTTACTTTCGGTATGCTATAGCCCAAAAGTTGTGTATCTACAACAGACTTATGGGGTATATCCGAGGGCACCAGCGTCTCAATGCGCAGATTTTCACGTATTGCCGCCTCCGTATAAGGCAAATGTTTGCGATCCTCCAGCGTTGGCAACCGTCCACATCCCACGACCTCATCGATCTCCCGCTGCATGCGCTTGGCGACCTCCGGATAAAGCAGGAGGTACTGCACTAGGAGGGACAACTGTACTCCGATGGCGGTGAAGGCCGGAAAGGAGAAGTCTACCAGGCCCATGATGAACTGTTCCCGATTGAAGCCGAGCTCCTCCGGTGGGCATTTCTTCATCTCCGCTATATAGAGATCCATGAAGTTACGCTCCGAACAGTTGTCGTAGCTATCGATGTAACGATCAACGAATTCCGCAAAATATTGATGGACATATCGATTGGATTCCATGAGTGCTCGATATCCGCTCGCCTCGGGCCAAAAGTGTCGTATCCAGGGCACAATACTAAGTAATCGCCCGTAATCATCGGCGGAGCGTTGAAACTGTAGGCCAAGTTCTATTAACTTGATTAACTTGGCCATTTCGGCACGCGGCTGTCGCTCGTTGTAGACGATGTGAAAGTGACTGTTGGCTGCAAAGGGATTGAAAAATAGTGGTAATTGCACTCGATAGCCCCCGGGCTTGACCAGCGCATGCTCATGGGGATAGCGTGGACCATTCCTGATCAGATCGAGCATATCGCCTATCTCCTCCTTGATGACCAACTCCAGTTCATCGAAACGCCGGCCGAAGCCAAAGTCTCGCAGGTAGCGCAGTATGAAACGCCTTTGTTCCTTCCACAGTACACCTTCCTGGAAGAATATACCTAATACAAATTTTGAGAAAAGTTCAAAAGATTAGCATTGTATAAGAAATATGAATTGAATGAAAGTCTGGTAATCGTTCGTTGTTTTACAGTTCTGATAATTGTTATATTGACCTAAAAAAACAGAAAGAAAGAAAGAGCCTTATCGCCTTATCACCAAAGATGGCAAAAACAATGCCATAGACATATAGACATATGTATAGAACGTACTTCATACCTATACTAGTTGAGAGGGTCAATATGTGTAGTTAAAAATAATCTAAAAGTGTTTACATTCACTTTCAATGGGGCAGTGATAACTATGCGTTGATTAACTTATCATATCTCAAATTTATGGAAGCAAGTAATTTTTAGTTTTGAAGGTAAATAAACTCAAGAATCGAACGACATTAAAAAAACGGCTACAGTCGGACGCAGCCGAAATGAGACCTTGTAGTACTAGTTTTTAAGATAAATAAACTCAAGAGTCGAACGATATTAAAAAAAGGCTACAGTCGGAGGCAGTGGAAAAAAGATCCTGTAGTACTATTCGCTGACAAGTCGAGCAAATTGTGTGTTGGATATCTTTGCTGTTTTTTATTCGAGCTTAATGCAATTTACAGCGTCCATAGCGATAGCAATTACCTTTGTGTGTACCGAATGGCAAGTCTGTAGCTTGAACATTCTGGCTGCTAAGGTTTTTTGCAATTTCCGAGGGTAATAAGGGAAATATGATAAACGAAAAACTAACTTGATCTGCTTACTGCATGGGAAAACCTTAATATCAAACGTGTTCTCTCTAGCTGTTATAATTTTGAGGGTTACAGACATTTCCCACTTGAACTGACTTACTTTTCAAGGTACTACAGGGTCTAAAAACGTACATACCTCTCACACACTCGCCGGGATCACGCATTTCGCCCAGAAACAAGGCGGGTCTGCCATCAAAGGCCTGATTATTGAGAATCTCCCGCACGCCTTCAGCATTGTGAACAACAACAACGGGAATCTTTCCGACGTACAGTCCAATAATATCCGATTTATACCATCTGCTTAAGGTGAGCGCAGCCTTGTGCAGATATTTGTAATTGATAAGCAGCAGAAACAGATAACTGCCGAAGACAGGTATGCGCGGAGGTCCTGAAAGGATATGCTAAGCTATATAGACATCGCGTGGAATGAAGAGTTCGAGAGATATTAACCTGGCGGAAATCCTTTGGGCCGTCCGACCGCATACTGATACAATTGATAGAGAAAGACGATGGCAAAAAGTATTACTAAACACGCCGTTAGCATTTCGGTAATGTTTGCGTTTCGAAGTCGCGGCAAATACTGATCTGTTTGATTTGTCGACGGAACCTTTTTGTAGCGGCCAGAGAGCACGAAGCAGAACGCGTGAGATTACGCTTTCGCTATCTATGACATGCTCAATTGCAGGCGGATCGAGAATAAATATATATAAAGCACGAACGCACGGACATGTTAAAAATGCTAAGCGTCGAAACGGGTTTGGGAAGTTACAGTTTTACATGGAGAGCGCAATAAAGACATCAATCATTATGTCCGATTAAAAACAATCATTATATTACTTTAAATCAAGTTAGAATAAATATATAAATAATTGCAAGCAATTCCAGACTTCCTGTTTGTTAGCTTAAAATAGTTTAATAGTTAAGTGGCAGCTGGAAATCTTGGCGTTGCACTTTGCTCGGCCCAGAGGCCGCAGCGCCGTCAATCACTTCTGTGACAACGACGATGTCAGATCAATTTCAATTATAGACGCCTCCGCTGCCCCCAAAGATTGGGGCACGTGCTGCTTATCAACAAGCGGCGCTGGGGCACGTGACATCAGCTGGCGCCACTTGCTGGCGTATGGATTGCGTTGCTGCAGCTGCAGCCAAATGTTGCACAGCTGCTGCGCATTCGTTGCAGCATGATCGATGGTTGCAAGCTGCTCGCAGTCTGCGGATAAAGCGGCGCCCTTGATCCTTTGATCCGACAAATCCTTGCGATTGAAGTAAGTTCTGCTGGCATTGCACAGCGTGCGCACGCTGCAAACGGATTACAGATTACGGTTAATTGGAGTGTGGGGCATTTGGGCCAACTGCACCTACCACAAACGCAGCTCATGATGCTCCTCCTGCCCGCTTTCCAGCTTTTCTTTTATTTCCTCGCTCTGCTGCTGGCGAGCGATGATTTCACTCTGCAGCGTCTCGAGCAGCAGGTGGCGATTTGCCACATCCTCGTTGTATTCCTGCCACTGCTGCTGCAACTCCCCGAACTCATTGGCATATTGTTCCAGTTGGCCTCGGCACTGATCTAATGTTATTAATATTTTATTTATTATATATTTTATTTTGAATTTAACTGAACTTACCCATATTTCTGTGAAATTTGGAGCTCTGCTTGGCCACCGCTTGTTTCCGGCGCTCCGCCCGCTCCTGCGTCTTCACCAGCGCCGACAGACGCATGCCATTGTTAAATAATTCCTCCATTTATCAACAATTCGTTTGTTTAGCGCAGGTTTTTAAAACCAAGCGCTTTGTTTACAAATTTTAATTTCAAGAGAGACGCTACAGACCAGCAGTGCTGCCAGACTGTTGTGCGCTCGCTAGAGATGCGCGTTATTTGAGTCACAGTTACCTGTGTTGGCGTGTTGTGAAAAATCACTGTTGACAATTCTGTTTTTTTCCCGCCAGATCATGATGTCTTTGTAGAGCATGTATTGGAAAAATTGTGAAACTGCGAAAAAAACGCTTTATGCAAAAATAAAATCAAAAACAGCATTTTTACGAAAAAAATTGTAATAATATTTAATAATAATATTGTTTACACTGTTAGTCAATGTTAAAATAATATGGCAAATATTATAAGCAGTGTTTCAAATTAAGCTTGTTTCATATTGCTATATAAGTTTATCATAAATCTAATTTAATATGTAAATATTTATTTTTAATTTTCTAAATTGTTTAAATTTTTACTATATTTTTGCATATATAAATTTTATACATAATTCCCAATATTTTGTTCTGATAATTCGTAATTGAAATCTAGCTATTATCGGCAACACTGAATTCACCAAAAGGTTGCCACATCGTTTTTACTCGCTTTGCGGTATTTCGATAACAAAGCCTATCGCTGTTGGTATTTTTTTGCATTGGCCATCGCTAGCAGTCTGATTAGCCGGCAAAAATTGCAAGCAAGAAAATTTGTTGAATTTGTTAAACTGATTGGAATTGTTGCTCGTTGTTAATATTATTAATTAATGCGTTTGCTGCAAAACGCCAAAGCGATACAAACACTAATCAGACGCAATTACGGCGCTTCCTACACGGCAAAGGTAAGTACAGTGTGTGTGTGTGTTGTGTGTGTGTTTGTGTGTGTGTTTGCAAAGCGAAAGTCATTAAATATCTAAAAATAAACCAGAAATTTGCATAAACAATTCTAACGGTTTAACTAATGCAAACTCATACATGCACACATGCATAAAACACGCACACACACATTCACACACACTTGTTGGTCTTTGTTTTGGCTTGGCCTGAACTCAAGGTCACGACGCTCGCTAAGTCAATGCGCCAGATGCCGTTATGACGTCGACGTCGACGTCGACGCTGACGCTGACGTTGCCGTCGAGCGTGCTGCAGTCGGGTGTTTATTGCTCGCTCGCTTATCTAGCAGCTGTGCGTAATTCTTTATTCTTTAATTGCAGACAATATATGCAATAAATGTGTGTGTGTGAGAGTTTGTATGTGTGTGTGTGCTGCATATACAGTGGGTCACAGCTTAAAGTATGTAGTTCAAATGTTAGACTTTAGAACTTCATAGAGATCGATCAAGTAGGAGTATTAACTTCAAAGAGTTGCCAAATTAAAGGAAAAACTGTCTTTATTAACTTTATTACTTCAATTATTGTTTAAATTAATTAACAAAAATAGGGAAAATATAAAAATACTGTTTTTTTTTTTTTGGTTTACAACCTGATGCAGTTTCAAATATGTCAAACAATTTTTAGACCCTGTATTTTAAAAAAATAAAAGGGTCTATTAATTTAGTGCAAATGACAGCTGTGTGTAACAGGCAGAAGGAAGCGTGGTAGACCCCACAAAGTATGTATATTCTGACTCAGGACGACGAGCTGAGTTGATATAGCCATGTCCGTCTGTCCGTCTGTCTGTCTGTCTGTCTGTCTGTCTGTCTGTCTGTCTGTCTGTCTGTCTGTCTGTCCGTCTGTCCGTATGAACACCTAGATCTCAGCAGCTATAAGAGCTATAAGACACCGCCTTTCCGGATTTAGGTAGTCAGCTAATGCAAGCAGATCAAGTTTGTTTCAAACTTTTGATATCTCGCCTCCTTCATCCGCGAATCATCAAAAATCTACACCTACCTCAAAAATCTTGAAAACTATAAACGCCACAGCAGCTACAATAATAGCGCTACAGACTTGTAATTTGGCATGTACGTAGCCCAAGGTATTCTCCATCGATGCTATTAATTTATTTATGATTTGAATTAGAATTAGCGAAGATATGCAAGAGACAATCTTTTTCAAAACACGTATATGTGCCACTGCGGCCACAATAATAAAGCTACAAACTTGCAATTTGGCATATATATAGCCTACAGAATTATCCGTCGATGTTGTGAATTACATTACAATCGGACAAGAAACAGCGAAGTTATGTAACAAACCATTATTTTATAAATGTATGTAAATCCCACAACAGCCACAGTTTAAAAGCTACAGACTTGGGATTTGGCATGTACCCAGCCTATGGTATTATCCATCAATGCTGTGAATTACATTTCCAACGGAAAAGAAACAGCGAAGATAGCGCAGACAGTGAAGCCACCTATATCTTGCAGACTATAGGAGCTATAAATACAATTTTTTGGTATTTATGTTTTCCTATGCAGCCATCAGATCAAGATAGTTTGGGTTTTTTGATAACTCCTTCCATTCTTTCGCTAACCGAAAAACCAAATTAGCAACAGTTTTCAGTTTTAAATCTACAGTTTAACAGCTAATGACTTAGGATATGGTATGTACGTAGTATATGACAATTTCCACCGATACTGTAAATTACGTCACGATCGGATAAGAAACAGCGAAGAAAACACAAAGTACAGGGTCTCCTACAGTCGGTTGCGTCCGTCTGTAGCTCCGTCCTTACTGGTTTTTTTTAATTTTAATTCATTTGAATGCTTTTAATATTTGGTATGATAGCTTTGACCCACTGTAGATAAGAATTTAAAAATTATTTATACCGAACTCTGACAAATTCATAATGGGCTTAGGCAAGGGTTAACGAGCGCTCAAATTTACGACTTCTTATCTTGCAAATTGTGGAAATAAAATTATTTATACATATTTATACATAATTAAGATTAAACAATTTGTTGAAAATAGTGGGGGTTTTTAATGAGTAAAAAAATTGTTTGTTATCTGCATTATAAACAATTTAATATATTTTATTTGTTCTGTTAATTAACTTTTATTTGACTTTATAATACTATAAATATGTTTGTGAAAATATTTTTGAATTTTCATAGATGGAAAAATAAAAGTTTTATAAACATTATTCTATTTATTTTTTTGTTTAATTATATAGATCTAGAAAAACACTATTCTACAAAATATATTATACTTTTCATTCTATTCTACATTTATTCCACTTTTCTTATTATCATATTGAAGCATAAAGAAGGAGGAAAAACCGCCTCCTTTGATATGATTTTAGCAATATTTTTCACAAAATTACTGTGGAAATATAATTTTAACTTCTTATTAATTATATTATATAGTAACTAATGCAATAATTTATAAGTTTGTAGGCTTGTAGCATTAGGAAAACATTTTTTATATCAATAAAAAAAAATTAAAAATAATCGGCGCAAAAAGCTTTACAAGAAGCAATACCAAACACATATTAGCTATCAAAAATTTCAAACTTTTCTGATTTTGGGACAAATAATTAAGACAGAAATATTTTATATCGCAAAGTAAAATCTGAAGAAGTTTTTAATTAAAAATAAAACTAAGTTTTCTTTAGCTTAATTTATTTTTTCTCAGAATGCTCAACCGAGTAGTACAGTGTAATTAATTTGCTTATATTTTATATAGCAAAGTGAAATCTGAAGAAGTTTTTAATTAAAAATAAAACTAAGTTTTCTTTAACTTAAGTTACTTTTTCTCAGAATGTTCAACCGAGTAGCACAGTGTAATTAATTTGCCTATCTAAGCAAACTACATAGTTTGAGAATCTTATCAACGCCTCCGAGTGGCTGTCAGAAGCAGCATAAGTTTTATGAATTGATTTATGATTTGTTTATTAATTTTAAACGCCGATTAGCCAGCGCTGATTATGATTAGAACGAAATGCTTGGTGCCAATCAAACTGTGTCGTGTTCCACAGTTTGCAGTGCAAAGTCAGGCTAAAGTGCGCCTATTAATTGGAATTATTCTATATAAATTACTGATGTTTATTCACTGCTGTTTTGCAGATGGCAACGGATATTAAGTTCAATGCAACGCTGACGCGCAGCGATCCGCAGTCGCAGCCGGTGCTGATCATTGGGCAGCTGCGTCATCTGAATCTGCTGAAGTTCGAGCAGGTGGCAAGCAAGCTGCAGCCAAGGGTGACGGAGGAGACGTTCAAGAGCGCCATCGCCTGCCTGCATCCGGCGCCGACGGACAAGTGTTCGCTGTATCTGGATGTGGCAACTGTTGCCGCCCTGCCCCTAAAGTCGTCGCGGCACAATACGCCCTCCAGGGCGCATGCCATAACGCGTCTGGTCAAGAGCCATGTGCTCAACGTGAGCGAGGAGAGCGTTGTGCTGGTCTGCGATCGGGAGAATATCTTTGCCAGCGCCTGCGCTGTGGCACGTGCCTTTCCCCTCTACTCCCGCAAGACGGGCGGCGGCAATGGCGCCCAGAGTCCCAGCAACGTTGCCGCCGGCGCTGGCGATGCGGACACCAACAGAAATGTGGTCAATGTGGAGTTTTTGGTCGTGGATAAGGAGGGTTGCATTGTGCAGCAGCCGCTGGGGCAGGAGGAGCTGCAGTGTCTGCGGGAGGCGGAGCGGGGCATACGCCTGGCCGCCCGCATCGTGGACACGCCCTGCAACGAGATGAACGTCGATCATTTCATCGAGAACATCTGCGAATTTGCCCAACAGCTGTCGCTGCAGCCGCAGATCATACGCGGCGAGGAGCTGCGGGAGCGCGGATTCGGTGGCATCTACGGCGTGGGCAAGGCGGCGGCGGTGCCGCCGGCTCTGGTGGTGCTCTCGCATGAGCCCAAGGGCGCCATCGAAACCATCGCCCTGGTGGGCAAGGGCATTGTCTACGACACCGGCGGCCTCAGCATCAAGGGCAAAACCGCCATGCCCGGCATGAAGCGCGACTGCGGCGGCGCCGCCGCCATCCTGGGCGCCTTCTATGCGGCCGTCAAGTGCGGATTCAAGAACAATCTGCACGCGGTCTTCTGTCTGGCCGAGAACTCAGTGGGTCCCAATGCCACACGGTGCGTAAGTAATCGATTGTAATCGATTAATTGCTTAATTTATCGACACGGGCAGTTATTTAACCATTATAGGGTTAATAACTTTGTCAGAATGTATATAACAGGCAGAGGGAGACGTTGCAGACCCACAAAGTGTATATATTCTGGTTCAGGATGGCGAGCTGAGTCGATATAGCTCACTCTTTGTGTCCGTCCGTCTGACCGTCCGTACGTCCGTCTGTCCGTCTGTTCAAACGCGTCTATCTCCGCAACTATAAAAGCTAGAGCAGCCATTTTGATCGTTTTTGAAAGGTGTATGTCATACGCAGTTGAAGTTTATTTCAGATGTTAGATGCCACGCCCCTGCCGCCCACAATAAATATAAATAGAATATATTAGCCAATTGAAGACATACAAATCTATCTACGTAAATTCTGTCTTTCACGAACTGTAGCGATGATTAATATCTACCAATTCTATAAATTTAAATTAAATCGATCCATAAATAGGAGAATTGTAATTAATTAAATAGTTTCATATTTACATTTTTTTCTGTACCCATTAAAAATGAGTTAAACAGGCTTTAAAACTTTGCTGAAATCTAGAAAAAATCTAATAATTGCTCAATGTATCGAGGAATCGAATAATCAACAGATAAATAACTTTTTTCGAATCAGTAAAAACTTAAAAGCATATTTAATTTTTAAAAAAAGATTAAGAAACCCCTAATTTTAGTTGCTTATTTTAATTGACAGAAAAGAAACGTTCAAAATTATATAGATTAAATTTCAGACAGTCGAAATGGTTTAACTTAATCAATGAGATAAGATAAAACAAATATTTGGCATACTATTCAAAATCAATTTTTTGAAATCCAGGGATAGTTTTTTTTAAGTAGCAATTGAAAGGAAAAGTTATTCCTAATTAAATTAGCACATTTATTTAATTTAAATATCTGATTTAATACAAAAGATAAAGTGTAATTAAAAATATTTATTTATATATTATTAGTATTATATTTCTTAATCAATCGTATATTATTTTTTACAGACCCGACGACATACACACCCTGTACTCTGGGCGCACCGTGGAGATCAACAATACGGATGCCGAGGGTCGTTTGGTGCTGGCCGATGGCGTTTGCTATGCCAACAAGGATCTCAAGGCGGGCATCATACTGCAAATGGCAACGTTGACCGGTGCACAGGTGAGCAAATGAAGATATTTATATATTTAGATATTTTAGAAGATTCTTAGCCTCGTTTTGAAGTTCGAACTCTTCTGCTGGCATTCAATCAATATAAATCCATCTAAACAGCTCTGACATATGAGCTATGGAGCTCTATTTCTGTTCGTCTCGTAGTCGTTTTCGTTTGCTGTTTCAATTTCTGATAAATAGCGCACCTTTTGGCCCGCTTTGGCTGTGCGCAATTTTGGCCAATGTACTTAAAGGGAAAATTTATGCCACGCTTTATAAAAGTCACGAGGTTAATTGGCAAAAATAAATTGCAAATTTTGGCTTTTTTGCTGTTGTTGCTGTTGCTGCTGTAAACTTGGAGTTGTGCAGCAGCAAGTGAAGCAACAGCAACAGCAGCAGCAACAAAACCGTTTTGTGGTTTTGCTCGTAGGGCTGGAGCTGAAGCTGAAGCTGCGTCCCTGGCTATGAAACTGGGGCTGCAGCATCAGGCAGAAGGCATTGGCTGCTGCTATGGCGCACAATTACCATAAATCTTGGATGCAATTTGCTTAAAATATGATGCCAATTTGCGTTATTTGTGGTTCGATGGGAGATAAATCGAAACTGGTCAGGGCTTGCCAGCATTACGCTGCACTAAAGAGCGAGACAGACACTACAGACTTTTCCCCTTACTTGTAAAAAACAAAATGGTTACAATTTTCATTTTCAGCTAGCTCAAAAAATTAGCAACATTTGTGCTGTTAACTTAAACTGAACAAACATTTCTCTGCGGTTCTTTGTGCTGTGTTTGTTGCCTTCTATTTCAATTTTCTGCAAAATTGTTTAGAATTTAGTTTTGACGCTTGTTGTGTTTAATTTCATTACACACACACACACACACACACACACACACTCGCACTCGCACTCACACTCTGAGTTCTACAAATTGTAGCTCACTTCTGCTACATGCAATAATATTAATTGCCAACATTGCTGCAACTGCAGCAAAAAACAATAACAACAACAATACAACATAACACAAACAGCAGGCAGCAGCTGCAGCTTAGCTCGACCAGCTAATGCCCTGTAATTGTGTTATTCTCGGAAGCTAAGAATTGTTTTTTAAATTTTTTAATCTTTATCTATTTATATAAAGTTCTTTGTCCTGACTTGTTATCAAACCACAGCCCAAACGGTAACAGCTAGAAACTTAATTTAATTTTTACAAAATTATTTAGAGTCACACTCAGAAAAGTTTTCATCAAAATTTCACCTGCAAGTATTTCTATTTTAATCCCTCGGTATTGTCACAAAATAAGGGTTTTGGGAGTTCAAAAGTTCTTAAAATCATAATTTTTGGAATTGAAATCTACATTTTCCCATCCAATTCATCCATGTTTAGTTATTTTTTTTTAAATCCCAAAACCACAATTTTTGGCTCTAAATTCTAAATTTGTTCATCAAATTTATCCATGTTTCGATTTTTATTGCATTATTTTGGATCACAAAACGTTTAGGATCAAAATTAGACAAATTAAAATTATCTAGTTTTTTTGGGCCTTGGTATAGACAAATTAAAATTATATAGTTTTTTTGGGACTTGGTATAGTCAAAAAACAAAGGTCTCAGCAGTTAAAAAGTTCTTAAAACACAGTTTTTGGCTGTAAAATCTACCATTATTCACCAAAGTTCTATCAAAATTATACAAATACGAATTATCGAGTTTTGTTGTTGGCCAAAAATGGTCAAAAATCAAAGGTTTTAGGGCTTGAAATTTTTGTTCAGTTTTGTATCACCAGAGAACAGTGCCAGCGAGAGTTGGGCCAATTAGAGTTCGGCCATCACTAGCAGGCAGACTACCCGTTTTCCAGCACAAAATCACTGGGTATTTTAAAACAAGCAACAAAACAGCAGCCAGCACTTTTGTGCTTTTACATTTTGTGTAGTTGCTGCTTGTACAATTGTTGTTGTGAATGTGTGTGAGTGTGTGAGTGAGTGTGTGTGTGTGAGTGTGTGAATGAGTGTGAGTGTGCACTTCTTTCATTTGTCCAGCTGTAGTTTAACACGTGCCATGCAATAGTCCTTGGCTGCCTGCACTTCTCCTACATCTGATGCTGATACTCCTGCTCCTGTTCCTGCCCCTGAGTTCGTTTTTGGGGTTTTCCTCGCGCTAAATAACCTTGCACCTTTTTATTGCCGGTCGCGTCGGAAACTCGCAATTTTCGGTGGGCAGCCATGCATCGTTGCGTCGAGTAAGTTTTGCGAGTGGGGCATGCAACACTTGCACCCCTCCAACGCTCAAGTTGCCACCTTCCACATTGTTAGACATAGCACGACTTGTTTCTATTATCGTTAGCATTTGCCGTTGTTGCCCATGGCTTTAAAGAGATCGTTTTCATTGCGAACGACATTAAATAGGTTGGATATCGCCTTTTATTCTTCTCCTTAATCCGTTTTGCACTTTCTTTTGCTTACAGGGTGTTGCAACAGGCAAACATCATGGCGCCATATTGACAAACTCGGAGAAATGGGAGGAGAAGGCATTGAAAGCCGGACGCAGATCCGGCGATTTATTGGCGCCCATTATTTATTGCCCCGAATTGCATTTCTCCGAATTTGCATCGGCCGTTGCTGATATGAAAAACTCTGTAGCGGTAAGTATCCCCTTTATAAAAAAAAAAATAAAAAAAAAACAAATAAAAAAATTTCAAGAGGTAAGTAAAAAACAAGTAGTGAGGTAGGTGGGAAATAAGTCGGATAACAGGCTATAGTCGGACGTAATCGACAGGAAGAGACCCTGTACTCTGTTTTCGTAATAAACACATAGTCGAGCAAATTGTCTGTTGCATATCTTTGCTGTTTCTGATCCGATCATAATGCAATTCGCAGCATCGGTGGAGAATCCAAAAAGCTACTTAGATGCTAAATTAAAATTTTGATCTCTGTGAGCTCCATGAGGCTGCTGGAAGCAGACGTAAAAAATCTAAAACTAATTTGATCAGCATACAGTAGAGGAAAACCTATATACCTATTCTAGTTTTCGAGATCTAGGTTTTTATACAGACATAGAGACAGACTTGGCTATATGTACTCAGATCGTCGTCCCGATGCAGAATGCATATACTTTGTGGGCTCTAACACGCCCCCTTCTGGATGTTTCACACATTTGCACTAATTCAATAGACCCATTTGTACTTTGTTAAACTGCAGGGTCTAAATAACGAAAATCCACAGAAAAAATGCCGAGCAGTTGACAATCGAACCACACACATCAAGTAATACACACACAGTCGCACTTTAGGCATACACACATTTTCACACACACTCCCACACACTTGTTATCGCAAGGCATCGCTGTCAGAGGCAGAAAACTCGATTTTCATCTGCCTTTTTTTGCCTAAAAAAAAATGTGACTCTTGATTGCAAACTAACAGTAAACTAGGAAATAACAGTTAAATGCGCTTTTAAGCCCTGCAACGCTCTATCGTTGTGATAACTCACGCAAATAACAACTCAAGTTGGTTTTATTCTCTAGAAGTTTGCTTACAGAGTTAACCATGCAAGTATTTACAGAACAGTAAGAAGAGGCATGCATTAACAGCTGTTAAATCATACAGTAACTAGCAGAAAGATCTGTTCGCAGATCTGTTACTAACTGAAGTTGGTGTAGTGTAACAAAACTGTTACATAACTTTAACAGTACTTTAACATAACAGTTTGTTAGAAATGTTAATTAAAAAAGTATCAATGGAATTTTGGAAACTATAAAATAGTTGCTGATAAAATGTCCCTTGGCTCTGTTAACCTTTATCCTATTAATCAAATTTCCGCTCTTAAAAAAATAAATTAAATAATTATAATATTGAACATAGAAGGTTGTTATTTAGAATATACTCTCTCTATCATTATTTCTACCTATTTTGTAAAGCTAATTAAAATCAGTTAATAAACCGCGAAGATATTAACGAAACAATATTGCGTGCTTTGCTTCGCTCGCCCCGTGGCAGCGCTGCCATTGAAGCATGACACAGACAAAAAAGTAAGAAGAAGCATTGCTGCTGCGCTTCGTATACTATTCTATAACAATTTATTGTTTATGTTATTAAAAAGCTGTACATAAACTATTAAATGCAATTGCTGTTAACGTTTTCTAAATAGTTGAGGGCTATTTAAAATAAAACTTTACGTTGCATTTATTCATTTGATACTCACGATAAAGTTTTCAATTTCTGGAGTGCTTAAATGCTTGCCACTTTAGCAATATTCATTGCATTCGATATTCATTTATTGAATCGAAATGCAATAAAATTCGTATTATGAACATGGAATGCAAACAAAGCATTTACTGTTAACGTCTCAAGTTTTGGGTAAATTTCCACCAAATTATTTGCCTATCAATCAATCAAATTCATAAATGTTTGTATATGTATTTATGTGTATATTCAGTTAAATTTCTGTTGTTGGTTTTTGGGAAATATGTTGTACAGATTTTTAATTAACTTTATCAGGGTCAGTCGATGTTGATTTTTCTTTGCTCTTGCTTTTTCTGCTCTCTCTCTCCCTCTCACCCTCTGCTGCTGCAATGTTGCGAAAAATGATGGACGTCATGTACGGTTTAAAGATTGATTAGTATTACTGTGATTTAGTATACCCAAGTTGGCCACACACACACACATCCCTACACACACACACACACAAACCCTCATGTGTGCATATGTATCAAAAACTTTGGTGTTCAATCTACACTGGGGCAAAGCGTAATGGTTGAGGGATCGTACACTGAATTGTACACTTGGAGAAAAAAATTAAAACAATTGTACTTAAAGTAAGATGGGAAAGTGTCAGTAGTCGGATTATCTGGGATTTACTTAAAAACTACTGAATTCAAGTATTGCTCATGCAATGCAGAATTTGTTGATTTCAAGAACGTTTGGGGTATTTTAAGTACGTTCAAGATTTTTTAAAAATTTTTTATATCATGTACCATGTTGAAAAATGGGAAATACAGGGTTATTAATTTTGTTAGTCTTGAATTAAATTATATTTTCTCTTAAATCTGTGGTATTTTTTTTAATATATCCCGTTTATGAAAAAAATTCGTCCTTATTGAAAATATTTTTTAATTTTAGAAATTTATATACAAAAAAGTTCAATTTTTTTAAGCTTAATTTAATTTAATTTATATACAAAAAAGTTCAATTTTTTTAAGCTTAATTTATTAGGAATGAGTTTGATTCAAGTAGTAGTAGTTTGTTTAATTTCTTGGTTAAAAATCAAGAAATATCAAGTATGAAACGTATTAGAATTTTTAAAGATCTTTAAATTCTTTGAAATAAAAAATGTTTCTGCTTTTTTTTAAAGTGTGTTTTCATTGTTGCTGCTGCTGCTGTTGTTGCTGCTGTTGCTGTTGCTGTTGGTGCGTGGTGCCTCAAGCTACACCACAACAGCAGCAACCAAATCGAGTTACCTTATTGTACATCTAAAACGCTTCGGATCAATGGTCATTCATCATTGTCACGCCATGGGCGAAACTCTGTCGCCTGCCAGGAAGGGGGGAGAGGGGGAGAGGGAGAGAGGGACTTCAAGTGGCCATAGCAGCATTGCCTGCTGCATACTATCTGCCATTACTTGCACCACTCACCCACACACATACACACACACACGCTCGCACACACACTGACACCAAATTACCTGTCTGTGCCTAACCACCAACCCACTTACCATTTGCTCCACCTGAACCCAACTGGCTGCTGGCTGTTTGATTTTTCGACCGCTCGTTGTTTGTGTCTCCGGTGACAAAAAAACAACAACAACAACACAGTGGGTGGGTGTTGCAGTTGCATGAGGGCGTTGCCACGCCCATTTGCTGCATTTGATGTGACATCAGCGCTGCGTCGCGCACTTTGTCACTGTGCCTGTGATAAAGTGTTTTTAACTCAAAATGCATTCAACGTTAAATGCGGAAAAAAAGCAGCAGCTTACACACAAAAAATGTGCAGGCATGCAGAAGATAATACGAAACTTATAGATACCCTGTACATAAAAGCTCTAATGACAATTAGTAGAAATTAACAGAAAGAATATAGCAAAAGAATTGGAATGAAAATCTGTAACAAATGCAAAAAAGATATTACTTTCTGCCTTACTTTTTCAACAGTTCTCCGTAAGGTTCTCGGAATCTGCATTACTCGCAAAAGAAAAAGTAAACAGGAGAACGAATTTTTATTGGAATGTTGATTACAAATGCACACATTGTAATGCAAAATCGAAGCAGAAAGATGGAGGTTTTCAAGTATTTTTTATGCATTATTTTCGATTACAAATCGTTTAGGATCAAAATCAGACAAATAAAAATTTTTGAGATTTTTGGTTTTTGATAAGGTCACCAAATGTGGGTTTCAGGCGTTAAATAGTTCTTAAAAACACAATTTTTGGCTCTAAATTATACATTTTTTCACCAAATACCCGCATGTTTGATTTTTTATGCATTATTTTCGATTACATGATGCTCGAAATCTGCATTACTAGGTAATGCAATCAATCTTTTTTACCTTTTCTTAACCTTCCGTTATTTCTTTTGTATCTACAGGGTATACAAATAGCACCTCTGATACTCTACTTTGTCGTTGCCAACCAAAATTTCCAAGCGCTACGCTTAAATTACATGACTTTTTTGCTTTTGGCTCGTTCCCCTCTCGCTGCCACGCACTAAATGAACGGATTATGAATGTTGTTAGCGGTTTTTGGTGTTGCTTTTTTGTTTTTGCCAGACTGCCCTCTACCGGCTGTAGTCAGCTCATTTTGACGAGTTTTTCGGTGGCACAATTTCACAGATTTATTTCCAGAGCAGAGTAGTTTTCTCCATTAACTGTCAGCCATTTGTTAGACGTCATTTCGCATTTGTACGCTGTATTATTTCTGCTTTCAGTTTACCTTTTGACCCTATCATTAGCCACGTTTGAGTTGTGGTTAACACACGGCTAAGCTGCATGGTTTTTTATCGTTGATTGTAGCAAAAACGGCTGCAAATTAAATGCTTAAGCACAGTTTTTTGTCAGTTGTATCTGTTGCGTATTTTATTGCGCGGTTGGGGATTATAAATATATATTTTTAAACCCTTTACTTTAAAAAAGTAAAAAGGGTCTATTAACTTAGTGCAAAGAGGAAATGTGTGTAACACCCAGAAGAAGGCGTGCCACGCCCCATAAAGTATATATATTCTTGATCAGGACGACAAGCCGAGTCGATATAGCCATGTCCGTCCGTCCGTCTGTCTGTCCGTCTGTCCGTCTGTCTGTCTGTCTGTCCGTCTGTTTGAACACCTAGATCTCAGCAACTATAAGAGCTAGAGACACCATATTTGGGATTTAGGTTCTCCTAATCAGTAATCAGCACGAGTTTGTTTTAGATTTTGGATACCTCTTCCCATTCCCCCGTAAACCGCAAAAAGCTGCTGTAGCCACAGTTTCCAAGCTATTGATTTGTAATTTGGTATTTAACTAGTTTATGACATTCTCTATCGACGATGTGAATTTTGTTTCGATCGGATAAGAAACAGCGAACATATGCCACAGAGAATTTGCCGCACTAGGCAGAGGGGGGGGTGGTGTGCCTTGCATACGCGGGTTGCTTAGTGTGCGTGCCTTTGATTATGTTTGTATGTACATATACTCAAAGTAAAGGGTCTCCTACGGTCGGTTACGTCCGACTGTAGCCTCCGTCCCACTGCTCTGCCCCGTCCATATTTTTAAATAATTTTTCAATAGGGTATTTTTAAATGTTTTCGGAGTTGAAGCAGGGAAAAGTCGCATATAATTTGTGAATTTAAGTTCTTCCATAAATAAATATCATAGAAAGATCTAGTTTTTTTTTTTAAATCTATAAAATCTTACTATAAATATTAATGGGTTTAATAATAAGACAGCGCAGAAATTTGCTTTGTTATGTAATGAAAGTAGAAATCGACTTCAGCTGGCTTAAAACTCAACAAGATTGGCGTCTTTTAAGCAAACTAGAGATTTTATGCTAAAGAAATCATTGCATAAAATGTAGTATTCACAACTGTATAATCAGAGAATTCTGCTCGCTAACCACTCGAATGATGCACTTGGAATTTATAAGCCAATACAACAGCTTCGTTTGGCATTGTTTACATTTATTAAAATGCTGAAATTGTTGCATACGGAATTGCTTTGCTTCCCTTCGAAGATGGCTGATTTGCTGTTTTAAATGTTTTGTTTGTGGAGCTGCAAAGGATAAACAAGCAGCGTACGAACGTAAATGAAATAAAAACAATAAAATGGTTTAAACATTTCGAATTGTTTCTCAATTTCGGAGACAGCTTTAGAAGCAGAAGTCAGTGTCTGGGGTGTCATGTTGAGCAAGTTACTCAAATTTTATGGCTGTGAAATTTTACCATTGTTGGTAATTGATTTTTATGTTAAATCGTAAAATGCTGTTAGCACAGCAGAGAGAGAGAGGGAGGGGGGGAGAGAGAACATGAATTTTAGATAAACCCAATGGATGCCAGAAGCCAACGTGTTGCAGTATCTTTTGTTGTGTGAGGTGTTGATGCGTGTGTTTGTGTGTGTGTTTGTGTGTGTGTATTTGTGGCTCATGCGGCGTATGCGTAATTGCTTTCTTTATGCCTCGCCTCACTTTTTTGTACTTTTTGTTTTGAATCGCAGTTGGTAAATTTTTATTAAGCGGTAACATTTTAAATTCAATTGTTGTTGCTCTTTTCTTATTTTTTACACTTTTTAATGAATTAAATTGAACTTTTTATGCGGAAAAGTTTTTGTTTTTATGCGGCGACCTCAAGGCGCCAAATATTCTGGTATGTTGTTTGTGCTCTTGATTAAATAATGCCAACAGTTTATAAATAATGCTCGGCCTTAGTGCTTTCAGTGGTTTAAATGCAGATTTTTGTTTAGCTGCCATTTCCCGACCGGCCGTAAGTCACGTAATTTGCGCAATGCTCGCGATTTCCGTTGCCTACTTAAGGGGGCGAGGGGTGGGCGTAAGGGAAAAGGGGGCGGAGCAGGCAACTGTTGTAACTCCGGCGACTTTGTTAACACAAATCTTTCCGCTTGTTATATGTTTGGTTTCCGCTCAACTTTTGCACGTCTCTTAGGCCAACAGAAAAAACAAAAAAAAAAAGCAGAGAAGGAAGGAAAAATAAAAGAGGGGGGCGGGGTCGGAAAGGAGGCAAGGAAAACCCTGCGCCGTTTCGCATTGAATGTTTCTAATATTTTCTTTTTGCTCTTTTGCCACTTGCCCTTGGGTGAAAAGTTTTTAAAGCGTTTGCGACATTCGAGGCAAATTGAATAAAAAACTCGGCTGTCGCCTTGAGCGTGTGCCGCCAAGACATCGATACTTCTACCAATATTCCCAACTCCCCCTCCTTCCTCCCTCAACAGCACTGAGAGCGACATCCGTCGAATGTCTGCTGGCAAATCCTTGCGTCTTCCCACGCCCATTCAATGAATGTGTAATTGATACTGATACCAGTCAAAGGCATCCATGCAATGCTCCGCCATGCACATTGTGTAGTGTGTCAAGCACTGTATACCCCTTAGGGCGTCAAGGGGGCAACGGGTGGCAAGTGTGGCAAGTGCTTTTACGCCTGTCATTCGATGTTATCTTGCAGCAAGCAGCACGCTACTTCTTGCCTTAAGTATGCGCTGCTTTAAGCGTTTAACGAGCCCTTTTTCATTTCAATAAACACCGTCTAAAGCGCCGTGTAGTGCTGCTAAAGCTTCTCACTTGAGCTCGTCAACTGTCGAGGTGTTGTTGTTGCTGTTGTTGTTCAACACTGGCTTAACTGCAAATGTCGGTTGTATCCGACTGTAGCTGTTTTAAGCGGTTTTGAGTTTAATGAAACGATTAAAATTTATTTTTTTAGCGTTGATTTAGAGAAAATAAATTATGTTAGTTTAACTTTGATTTAGAGAAAATAAATTAATTTAGTTCAATAAAAATTAATCTTAAAAAATTTGAATATCTAATAAAAATATGTAGAATCTCTTTAAAAATAGATTAGGGATTCCAAACAATCAAGTGATTAAGAAGAAGAAAAGTAGTATAGAGTATACAGATTATAACAAATATAAATATAAGAACATATTGAAGGATATTATCATAGGATAGAAGTGTTTAAATATTATGTAGGACAGAAATATAGGATATAGATAATATAAACATATAATATAGGATTGCAGCTTGGGTATATGTGGAGATTTTAAAGATAGGATATCCTGAAATTATGTTTTAAAGATATACTCCATATATGGGCATTTCCACAGTCGCGCACAAGACATTCGTACGCGTTCAAAGTAAAAAAACGGTTAAAAGGAAGCGATATTTTTTTCTTCTGAAAGGCTTAACATATAGCATTTAATTAGCTCTTTCATTGGTGGAAAGATTGATTTTGGGTAACTTTTCATTTTTAAGAAAATTGAAAAATTCAAGACATTTGTCACCGGAAGAAAATGGTAGTGGCATTTGAGGTCAACCAATTCAATCGCCAATATTAGCGAATCCAGTGGCAATATTTTAATGCAACAAATTTTAAACTCTTGTGCATGGATGCCTCTTCAAAATGGTTATGATTTTTTTCAAAGATGACTTGCATTTTTTTTTTTAATTCAATTTAAAAAAATTGTAACGTGACATTTGGCACGTGACCATTTTTATGTATGTTTTTGTTATTGTTGTTGTTGGAAAGTATTTAAGGAACAAATGGTTAAAATGTTTTTAAATTGACAAAAATAATTGGAATTATTTATTTTTACATAACAGGAGTGATTTTGAAAACAAATGACTGAGCATGATGCTTCTGTTTGAGAAGCTGTTTTCAAAAAAAAAATTCCCTAAAAAACGTCAAAATGACAAAAAATGCATTTTCGCGACTTTGCATTCGAATTTTTTGAAAACTATAATAGATTATAATAGATATTTTCAAATCTGTTAAATTTTAATATTTCTTAATGTTAAAAATGTTAAAAATATCATTTTTAAGAAATTTTAATTTTTTGGCCCCGGTGGACCTTTCTGTGGAAATGCCCATATGTCGAACTATTTTTTTTTTTTTTTAGAATTTTCGATTAAATATATAGGATGTTTCCAAATAA
>JAWNNJ010001112.1:0-41754 GCA_035045125.1 Hypselothyrea guttata
TAATAAACACAGGATATATAAGCTCCGTAATTTTGCGTGCGTTGCAACGTTGCGCCTTTGCCAGCGCAACCGAGCAGCGCATCTGGCGCACGTAAAAAGGAAGAAGAAGAAGAAGTAAAGCTGTTACGCTTAGAGTGACAGTTTTATAAAATTGTATGTGAAATAAAGGGCACAGGGTATTCTACAGTCGGGCCCGTCCGACTGATCTGCCCCGTCCGACTGATCTGCTCCGTCCGATTGATCTGCCCCGTCCATATTTTTATTTGGTTTATTGCACGACAAATGAAAATAAATGAAAACAAAATTCCATATGCATTGAGTGTTAAAAATAAAAGAGATTTAAGTAATACAATAATCAGGTAATTTGTGTGAGTTGCTTGTGTGTGTGTGTGTGTGTGTGTGTGAGTGTATTGGTGTGTCTAACGGTTCCAATTGCCGTGTGTGTGTTGTCGTGGTGTGCGTGTGCGGCGAGTGCAGCTTCTTCCTTTGCTTCTTCTTCTGCTTTTGCTTCTGCTTCTGCTTCAGCTTTGTATTATATTTTATTTGATTTAAGTTCATTGCAATTGAAATTGCAATTCAACTAAGCAAAATTATAAATAACTAATTGTCTAATTGGGACGCTTGGCTCCGTAGCGTCCATTGGGTGAGATCTGTGTGTTAGGTCTGTTTGTAATGTACATGCCATTCTTGTTGCGGTGCAGCGATTCATCGTGCCCATTACGTGCCCCATTTCCATTCGCAGTGCCATCGTTGAAGAATCCCTCAAAGAGCACAAAGTGATTCGCCTGCGGTATGGTGCGCACCAGTCCATAATGCTTCTTCAAGAACCCTAGAAGCTTCTCGGAGGGTCGATCCACCGTACACTTGATCGGGGTCCATTGCTCCTCGCTCAACATGGTGGCAAACAGACGCTTCCCGAGTCCCGCACGTTGACGCGTCTCATGCACGTAAAAGTCCAAAATCGAAGGCGATTGGTCCATCTTGCGGTGCTGACCCTTCTCGTCGAACAAATAGAGATCCTTAGTGCCGACCTTGAGCAGGCCAATGACAACACCGTTGTTACCAGTTTCGGGATCTGCCAGCAGATAAATCGTCTGATTCTCCGACATGCGCAGACGCTGAGCTGTTGTCACCGGTGTGGCCAAACCCTGCGATACCGCCGATAACCGACCAAAGTGATCGATTATCGCCGACATCTTCGACGTGGCCTCTAAGCACATGCGCCGATCCCCTTGAAAGGTGTGCGGCAAGAGGTTCGATGAGACCTTTATGATCTGCTCCGGAAACAGCGATTTAATATCAAAACGGAAATCCACCATAATTGCCGATGAGCGCAACGATAATTAACTGCAAATACGTTGATTTTATTTAATCAGATTCTAATGCACGATGCCGCTGCCGCTGTTGCTCTGCCGTTGCTCTGCTGCTGCGTTGGCGTACCGTTGCACAGCTTGAAGTGAGCGGGGGTGTGGAAAGAGGAGGGGCGGTTTTGTTGTTGTATGCTGTGACTGCTTATTGATTGAATAAACTGTATATTTGTTTTTTTTTTGCCGAAATAGAACTTTTCTTTTATTACTAATTTCTTGTCTATCTGTATGCCGTTTGTTTTTTCATAAACAAATTCGTTTGTTTATATGCATGTATATATTTATGACATAAATGTCAGCGTTTTTCTAGTTGTTTGTGTGTATGTGTTGAAAGCAGTTAAGAGGCAACCGACACGCTTTACGTACCGACAGTCCGAGCAAACGTTGTTGTTTCAACGGCAGTCGAAATGGTTAGCTGGTTATAAGCTTTATGATGTCAATAATATGTATATTATAATTTATATTTTCACTTCTTCACACAACCAGACAGTCTGATGGATTCACAAATAAAGGGACGGGGCAGATCAGTGGGACGGTGGCTACAGTCGGACGTAACCGACCGTAGGAGACCCTTTACTTTGAGGATATGTACATACAAACACAATCAGACGCACACACACTAAGCTACCCGCGTATGCAAGGCACACCACCCCCCCTCTGCCAAGTGCGGCAAATTGTCTGTGGCATATGTTCGCTGTTTCTTATCCGATCGAAACAAAATTCACAGCGTCGATAGAGAATGTCATAAACTAGTTAAATACCAAATTACAAATCAATAGATTTAAAACTGTGGCTACAGCAGCTTTTCGCAGTTTGCGGGGGAAGGGGGGGAGGTATCCAAAATCTAAAACAAACTCGTGCTGCTTACTGAATAGGGGAACCTGAATCCCGAATATGGTGTCTCTAGCTCTTATAGTTGCTGAGATCTAGGTGTTCATACAGACAGACAGACGGACAGACAGACAGACAGACGGACAGACGGACATGGCTATATCGACTCGGCTTGTCGTCCTGATCAAGAATATATATACTTTGTTGGGTCTGCCACGCCTCCTTCTGGGTGTTACACACATTTCCTCTTTGCACTAAACTAATAGACCCTTTTTACTTTTTTAAAGTAAAGGGTCTAAAAAGAGAAGAAAAAGGACAGTGTGTCCAGATACTATAATGTAGGATTTCTGCAATGTGAATCTTGACTTAACATAACATCTCAACGTTAACATAACATGAGAGAGATGTCAATGTTATATCGAACATATTCCAACCCAGCTAGCAATTTTCGGAACGCTCATAATTAAGTGCCCGAAAAGAGCCCAGTAAATGAGCATTTTGGGAGGGTGCTCATAATTCTGAGGGTTTTCGGAGCACATTAAGAGTCTTAAAATCGCGGGCTCCTGAAATGCACTTGTTTCTGAGCATTTTGGGAGGGAGTGAGAGCGCGGGCTCCTAAAATGCACTTATTTATGAGCATTTTGGGAGCTGAAGTAGGCAAGTGAACGAAAATAACAGAATAACGGAATGAAGAATCGTGCAAGACAATAGAAAATGCATATACAGATTTTGCTCAGTTGCGAAATACACAAGTGGAAGGCAGACTTGTTTTTGCTGATGCATTTTTCAAAGTAAGTTAAAGATTTAATACATTTTCGTTTTTAATACATTTGAAATTTTATTAAATTACCGTTCTAATGTTTTATGTTTTATAACTCTTTTAGGTGTCGTCAATCTGTTTTCTGCGCACAAAAAGGAGTTCGCCGCAAAGGTTTTCAAAATCCCAAGGGTATAATTAAGTATTATAAGAAAAGAAATAATATTGAAGAAAAATATGTACATAAGTCTAAATTACCAATATAAGCTTTAAATGAAATATTATAAATAAAATATAAATATAAAATCAATACAATTTTTTACTTTTATTCAGTGCTGCTTTTCCATGGAAATCTGCACTCCATCCAAATCTGCCTCCTAAAAGAGCCCTTTAGGAGGCGATTTAAGTGCCCAGAAAGGTAATTTTTAGGAGCCTTTTCGGAGGGTTTATTTGCCGCATTAGGAGGGTGAAAGTACACTTTTATCGCCCTCGTAAAGGAGTCCCAAAGAGTCCGATATGAGCCAAAAATACCACCCTCCTAAAACGCGACGTCCTACGTGGAAAAAATCGCTGCCTCTGGATAGTAAAATGAGCGCTCCTAACTCCTCTATAACCCTCATAAAAGAGTCCCAAAATGCTCATATGGCTGGCTGGGAAGTCAAAATGTCACTCTGCTTCCACATCACACTATCATTGCATTAGCCCACATTGTGTACTTTGCTGTCAGCTGTAATTTGTTTGCTTTCAAACCTGAAAAAATTTTAAATCAAACTACACAAGCCAAACCGACAGAATCCCGAGGTTGAGACATAGGCAGAAACCAACAAGAGGGACATTGAGAGAAGTATGAAATGTATGCGGCTGTAAAACCACTCTCCAAGTATCTGCGACTGAAGACGGTGCGCATTTACGATCCGATATTCACACTGCACTCGAAATGCACAATTGTCCTGCTGCTCACGTGCACGTTCCTACTGTCGGCTAAGCAGTACTTCGGAGATCCCATTATCTGCCTGAGTGGTACGAAGCATACGGAATATGTGCACTCCTACTGCTGGACCATGGGCACCTACATACTGCCCATGGAGAGCGATAATGTGATGAATGCCGTCTCAACTTTGAACCATCCGGTATCGGCATCTGGTAACGCTGCCTTCAATCGTAGCCATTTGCGTTTCCTGTTGCAGGATAACGATCAATATGCACGCATTGTGTCCGTTGCGGAGGGTGTTGGCCCGGAAGTACGCGGCGTTACGAAGCGACTGTACCTGCGCTACTATCAATGGGTCTTCATGATACTGCTCTTTCAATCGCTGCTCTTCTATTTTCCATCGTTCCTGTGGAAGGTCTGGGAGGGGCAGCGCATGAAGCAATTATGTTGTGAAATCGGCGATGCTCTAATCTTGGATGAAACCTACCGGATGCGTCTTAACATGCTGTTCAAGTATTTTAGTTCTGATTTCTCCGCCATACACTGTTGTTATGCTCTCAAGTACACGTTCTGTGAAATGCTCAATCTGGGGATAAGCGTAAGTAAAACTTGCTGTTGTCGATAAATGTATATTGATTAATGCATATCAATCATTCTATGCCAATAGTTGAGCAACATATCGAATTATATTGACGATTAGTTAGATCATAAATGCAAAAGCATCACTGAAAACGTACTCACAAAATGCTATTATCGATAAATGAAAATTTATAACCTATTTGCAATATCTGAACTGCATATCGAAATGAGTACATCGATAACTCTATTGGGATAACTTAATAACTTAGTGTCAAAAATATATATTATAGATAGTTGTGTCTCTATACCTAAATCAATATCAACATATCAAAAATCGTGTATGATTAGCCAGTTTATTATTTGCAAACTCATCCTTGAAAGCAAAGTGATGTTATCGATAAATATTTATAGCTACATATCGAAAACTGCCTATCGCCTAGTTTGTAAGATTAGTCAGTTGTTACAGTTACTAAATCGATAAATCGATGAACGGTTTTTTTTGCAGCTGCTCAACTTTTGGCTGATGAATGTGATATTCGATGGGTTCTGGTACAAGTATATTCATGCCCTGGTCGCCATACCCGTGTACGACTGGAATCTGTGGAACCTGATGACCTCCCGGGTCTTCCCCAAGGTGGCCAAGTGTGAGCTCTTCTACTACGGCCCCAGCGGTACGCCCAATGTGATCGATATACTCTGCGTGCTCCCGTTGAACATACTGAACGAGAAACTCTTTGCCGTGCTGTACGTGTGGTTCGTGTTCATCGCCATGTTGGCCACCATCAATATACTCTATCGCCTCCTGCTCACCTGTTGCTCGGAGCTACGGTTGCAACTGCTGCGAACCCATCTGCGTGGCATGCCCAAGTCGCATGTGCGTCGGGTCTTGACCACTCAGGGCTATGGGGATTGGTTTGTGCTCATGAATGTCAGCATCAATGTGAACTCGATGCTCTTTCGTGATCTGGTGGAGCGTCTCTACCTGGATCTGCAACAGAATTTCGATTCCCTACAAGAGCTGTACGATGCAGAGCACGAGATGGAACAGATGCAGAACCAGCAAAACGGTACCAATAGTCGCCCTACCAGTGTGGATATTGCACCCAGTGCACCCGTCCTCAATCTAGCCGACAATCAGAACTTGTATAATGAAAGCCATGCCTAAGTTATGCCGTCGAGTGCTCCCACATGTAAAACATAATATCTCATTGTAATTTTATTATTATTAGTATTACCATCATGATTTTTGGCTTATTTTCCCAGCAAGTCAAACACCAAATGCATCACCGAAAGCCAAATAAATGCAATCATCCAATTGCCTCTAACAGATACCCTTTAAAAACAAGCAGAGGAGTATGCCCAACGCCATAACTACCGATTGAAATTGTACATATAGTCGCAATTGGTATTGACGTAATTAAATTACAATTCAATATAATCATCCATCGTAACTTATTTACAACAAATGACAACAAATGGCATCAAATGTGTCGAATGTGACATCGTGGAATGTGCTAATAAAGCATATTACAATTGTTATTATAAAATACAAATTACATCAAAAATAAATATAATCATCCATCGAAACTCCTTTAACATTCGGCACATTCATATTTGTTAAAAGACCTAATGGAATATTTTTGTATAGAGACGAATATAACCTTTATACGGAATGTAGAAAATGGCGTTAAATGTGCCGAATGTGCCAATGAGTACATTATAATTTTAAATATAAAATAAAATAAACGGAGCAATAACATTCCGCACATTCATGCACATTTGTTAAATGACCTTTTCAGATAGTTTTGTAAAGAGAACCTGACCTACAGGGTATCTCGAAGAGCACAATATGGCTGTGTAGAGCGAATGACTGAGAAAGTGGTCGGTGAGTAAGCGAGGAAAGGAAGGAGGAACACAAAAACTTGGCCAAACTAAAGTTACAAAAGTTGCACAGCTCGCGCGCGAGATGATGACGATGATTGTAAAACTCTTTTGCTGCTGGCGGCGGTGTGGCAGTTGCCACTTGCCACTTGCCGCTTGCTACTTGCCACTTGCCATATGCCGCATGCCACACGGCCGTCCGTTGAAGTGAAGGAAGCTGGATGGGGGAGGGCGGAGCGCGGAAGGCATAGGCTGCCAACAGGTAAAAACTATCAGCGGCAACAACAAGGCGGAACCGGATGTGACTGTTGCCGCCATGGCGGATGATGATGATGATGATGCTGATGGCTCTGACGACATGGCAAATGGCGGCAATTACAAGCAGCAGCAAGAGCTAAAGTAAACATCACTTTCGAAGGCGGCAGGCAAGACGAGAGGGAGCAGGACAGCAAGTGATAGATGTTGCCAGGGGTGCACTGAGGGGGGGATGCAGGGCATGGCAGGGGAGAGGTGGGGAGAGGTGGGGATAGGCCAGTTGGCAAATGGGAAAAGCGCAAAATAAACAAAGTTAATTTTAATTAAAAACCGCAGAAAACTGACAAAAATAAAAGCAGCACAAGAGAAACAACAAAATGCTAAATAAAATGGGCGTAACATGACGTTGCAGCGTGTGGGCGTGGCAGCGTCTTGCATATGCATGCGAGGGAGACGGCACGCGAAGGGAGAGAGAGACAGAGGCAGAGCGCGCAAACAAACGCGACGAAGCCTAAAGACAGACAAACAGAAAGGCAAAGGCAGCGAAAGAGTAAGAGAAAGAGAGAGAGAAAGAGAGGGAGAGAGAGAGCGCCTGCAGCATGCCCCAGCTTGTGTCCCCATCCCTCTCCCAGTCCCTGCATTAAACCACCAATGATAACTGTAACAAAGACACATGTAAACAATTTGGTTTTGCTGCTCGTTTTTCGTTCTCTCTGTACTCTCTTCTCTTTCCACTCTCTCTCTCTCTCTCTCTCCGACTCTCTCTTTTCCCATCCTACCAACTCTAACACTTCTCTGACTGTGCATAGTTTTAATTATACAAAGCGAAAACTTTGCCAACTTCAAAGTTGAAAGTGAGCAACGGTTAAAGGATTTGCCCAGGATGCCAGTTAACAGTTACAAGTAACCAGTTACCCATTACCCGTACCAGTTACCCCTTACCCGTTACCCATAACTGACGTAAAGTTTCATTAGTATTACCTAACTCTAGGCATCAATAATATCGCTAGATCTCCACAAATTTTGCCTCTACTTTTATCTATTATCGATAAAAGCCACCATTTGTAGAAATACTTATAATCGATGATATTTTAAAGCTACTGTTAGCGTCAGAAATATTCAACCAACTTATCGATATCAATATAGTGTTTCGATAAAAGCCAATGATCATGCAGAATGTTTACTGATAACTGCAATTACAATCGATAACATTGGATAACAGCTGTTGGCGTCCTCTATACGATAGATCATGTACCTTAATAATCGATAACTGGCAGTTTAAATAGCAGCCACAGCAACAATTTATATCGATAGACCATTTGCAGTTTCTTTTGCTGAAATCGATAAAAATGTTACGTGCTATCGATATTCTGTGCAATCGATAGCATCCAATATACAGCCTGAACTATCGCTCTCCGCCATTATCGCAGAGCAAGCCCCGTTGGGAGCCTTTCCATAACTCCAAATAGGGTTAAAGCCCTCCCCCCTCTCTGCCCTGATGCTGTTTAACCTTTTTGCTTACAAAGTGCTGCTGCTATTGTTGTTGTTGTTGTTGTTGTTGTTGAATTGTTTTTTGCAGTACGAGGGAAACAAACTTAGTGCACAAAGCAAATGACAAATAAATTAACAAGTTAATTGAGTTTCGTGCCAAGGCAGCGCAACAACAACAACAACAACAACAAAAAAGCAGCTGATGTCCTTAAAGTCAATGGCACCCAAAAAGGACAACACCTCCAGCTATGCCCTTTTCCAGTACGGCCAAGGCAAGTGCTACAGTCGGGCGTGGTTTATCGTAAAATTACCTTTCGACGCGTTTTCCACTTAAGCATTTCGGAACTACTGAAACTTTTGCACTTATTCGGATAATATTGCAGGATAAATAGAGTATTTCAGGACTTCTTATTAAACAGTAAACAGTTTGTTTAGCCACCTTTTAAAATATTAATAAAAAACACTATATCGATACAACTACTATCTTGGATTTTTAAATACAAATTCGCTAAGAGAGTTCTAGGCAACATTCAACACATTCGTCACATTCATCACATTCACATTCGACCGTTTCGTTTTCTTATGGCTGACAAAAGTTAATAAAGACAGAAATTCGTACTTAAATCCCAACTAAATTCGAGTTTACCTACTTTAAGAATAAAATGCTCTATTGGATTTCGTTTATTTAGTTTCATATACTTATAATAATATTTAACCCTATTTAATAGGACTAAATATATACACTTGTATATACGTAATAAAATTATTATACAACACGTTACTACTTACAGCGAAAGTAAACCATAAAAAAAATAATATAAATAATTTTGAATATTTAAAAAAATATAATATAAATAATATTAAAATTATTTAATAACGAAATGGCTATATTGCAAATACGGTCCTACCTGAATTTAGTACGGGTTTTCCCGAGTTCCAGGGCAGTTTGTAATGCACAATCGACAGACATGTCTACAAAATGAACATACCTGCTCAAACATTTACTACAGATCGAAAAGCACATGTATTACGCCTATTTATTGGACCTGCTGCTGCCGCACGAACCGTGCATACCCGGTGCAGGCAGCTTCAGTTGGTGCAGGGCATGAAAGCGAACCAAGCGAACCACAAAATGGGAGTGCGAGTTGATTGTTATTGCTAGAAGTTGGCTCCGAAAATGTTTTATGAACAATAAACAATTAATGCTAAATCAATAAGTCGCAAAACATATTGCCCGAAAAGTGGATGGGCGTACATCTGCTGTGGGGGCGTGGCAGTGTAATTTATATGCTAATCAGCCGTTGCCTTAGCGCCAAGCGGTTGAGCTGAGAAAAGGAAAATGGAAAATGAAAAAGGGCAAAGGGAAAAGAGAAAATTGAAAATGAGACACCTTTTTTGGAGAGCTCCAGAGCTGGCCATATGGCAAATTAATTAAACAACAATTTTTGCTGCAGCCTGGCCACGAAATTATCGACAGAGAATTTGGATATATGTGCGTTTATATGTACATATGTATGTAGCATTATAAGCACACGGCCATAACGTACTGCAAATTGCAGCTGCCACAACGGACACACGTGCAACAAAATAATTTTTCAATTACATTTTCGGGTTTTTGTGTGTGCGGTGCGTGCCCGATATCGGCTACAGATTCTGGGTTACGGGTTACCGGTTACTGGTCACTCCGCTTGCAGCTTCAAGGGGCATGCGGCGTGCGGCGTGCGGCATACGGCATGTGGCATGCAGCAGTCGCCAGGTGCGTGCATGCGGTTTTAGTGGCAGGCTCCACCTCAATCTGCACCCAAAACCGTTCGCTCTGCATCTGTATCTCTCACATAATCCCCTGCTCCTGTTTGCTTTGCTGTCCCCCACACCCCCCCCCTGCGTTCCTTCCTGTTGCATATTGCAACATTTTGATGCAAAATTGATGCAACGGCATTTTTGTGGCCATTCAATATCCACATAAGCTGCTTCTTATCTGCTTAGCCTGGGCCCAAATTATTGCACTATAATAACACAAAAACATCGCAAACAATGTCCGAGCTTAGCCCAAATGAAACGCAGCACAGCTGCAGTCGAGTGTGCTCTGCAAGTTTTTAAAATAAAACATACTTGTACGATATACGACTTTAATAATAACAGGCAATAGCTGTATTGTAGCAAATAAATTAAAACAATTTACAAAAATCATATTCTTTATTCATTAAAATTTCACAACAATTGAATACATATACATATAATTTTATTTATATAATTAATTAATTGTTTTGCACAAATCTTAATCTTTAACTTAAGACTTTAAAATTTTGTTAGTGCGTTTCAAGTATTTTCAAATTCACTTTTAGTTAAAAATAGATTTATATGAAAATAGTTTCCTAATGTATTATTTTAGAAATCTATTCCTTTTTTTTCATATCATAAACCAGTATTATTATTAATTTTTGTCCATTATTTCTTATTTTAATATACGTAAATTTTGAGTTAAAAATAAAAATTAGGATTTTAAAAATGTATCAATATTTGTTAATAATTTTCAATAATTTTCGTTTTATTTTGTAAATGTCATAAAATTTATGATATTTTATTTTTATTTTTTTTTTAATTGTTTAAAATTATAATTTTAAAAACATATTTGAAATAATAAGTACATTCTTATGCTATTCTTTATGTTGAAACTTGTATTACTCAAAACAAGATTTTTAATTCAATTATTATTTATGTATTATTAATAATTATCATTTTTATATTTATGCTATTTAATTCAATTTGTTAGACAAATCGGAAACCAGAAAGCCAAATATAATTATTTAATTGCCATTTGCAATGATATATATATATTCAAACTATTCAAATTAACTGAATTAATCCCAATGTGCAGAGACACAATATTCCGTATAGTATTGGCAATAATTATACTTATTATTTGCAGTTTATATTTCACTTATAAGCAAAATAAATAGAATGCTCTCAATAATTGTGCTCGTAACAACTCAATATAGCAAATTGTATGCTTAAATTGTAGATATTTGAGAAATTTGTTTGTTTTAATTAAACCCTGTATTCGATGGGCCTAATGGGTATATTGAATATACAAAAATAAACAGCGAACGAGTTGAGGAAAGTTTCCTAGATGCACAAAAATAATGAAATTGGTAAATTATATTATCTAATTAAAAAAAAATAATAATAAATCTATAGAAAAAAGCAATGCATTTTAAATACTCATTAAAGTTGGGTAGGTTTATTCTTAATTAAAAATAATATTAATATGAATGATAATGGTAAATAATATTATCTAATTAAAAAATAATAATAATAAATCTATAGAAAAAAGCAATGCATTTTAAATACTCATTAAAGTTGGGTAGGTTTATTCTTAATTAAAAATAGTATTAATATGAATGATAATGGTAAATAATATTATCTAATTTAAAAAAAATAATAATAAATCTATAGAAAAAAGCAATGCATTTTAAATACTCATTAAAGTTGGGTAGGTTTATTCTTAATTAAAAATAGTATTAATATGAATGATAATGGTAAATAATATTATCTAATTAAAAAAAATAATAATAAATCTATAGAAAAAAGCAATGCATTTTAAATACTCATTAAAGTTGGGTAGGTTTATTCTTAATTAAAATAATATAAATATAAATTGTAGACTATACAGCCAATTTGAATATTTTGAATAGAATTGAAAACATTCAAAAAAGCACAAAATTCAAATGGAATATGCAGGCAATTGGTACAGTCTGTTGGTGCATAGGCACTGCTAAATAGCAGATTCATATTCAATTACGCAATGAGTATTCAGCGTGTGAGTGTTTGTGAATACGAGCGCCCAAAAATTCAGCATTCGTGCAGTCTTTTGTGCAGTTTTGAATGCATTTCAGTCCACATAGAGGGGATAAATACACAACAGACAGCTCATCAGTTTGTCTAGCTCTCTCGCTCTACTGTTATCACTAGCTCTGTCTCTGTCTCTGTCTCACGTCTCGTTTTAATCAATTATAATTGCTAACATTTTTGATTAGTTGGCACCTGAAAATGTTGGTCAGAAATTTGTTCGTTCGCCGCTTCAGGGACGGGATGGGAAGGGAGGGGAAAGCGTTGCTTTGTATCCAAACATTTTACGTAATTGCGCACATATTTAAATTGCGGCGCTCACACACACACACACACACACACACACAAAGATGGAATACATCAAATTATGGGCACAAAGTAAATCTGGAATAGCTATGGAATAGCTGGAGCAGGCACATTTCCATCCTCAGCCTCAGTCTCATCCCTATTTCCATCCACATCTGCATCAACAGCAACTGTAGTTCCTGCTGTGCTCATCTGCACACGTTGCACGAGGGACTATCGACAAGTTATCGATTAAAATCGATTAATCCATATATAGAAATTCAAAGTCTCAAAAAATCTGTTATATATATTTATATATTTGAGATAAACTATCGATTTGTGAAAGTTTAGTATGCGAATTCCGTATATCTAAATAGATTCCAGTTTAGGAATATTATAACAGAAATACAATCTAGCCGAATCAAGTTTATAAAGCGTACAAAAGCCAGATAATCTATTTAAGTTCATAAACAAAATCACATACCTTTTGAGTTACCAAATATCGAGAAATGTGGTCAAAAATTCAACAACAACAAAAATAATTATAAATTCTCTTAAGATTGTTTTGAATAAAATTATTAACAACACCAATAAAAGAGGTTGTAAATTTGTATATATTATTTACAGAGAAAAAATTGCTCATATCACCATTACATACATTAATTAGCCATCTAGAATATTAAACTAAATGGTTTTCCGACAAATAGTTTAGATAGTAGAGCAAAAACTGCTGAAGTAAAATTTTTTGTTGCATACCTTAGCGGGCATGTTCTCCGTAGAGTCCTAAAATTTACTGGAATTTGTGAATTTCTTGAAATCGAAAATTACTATAATTTTTTACCCAGCAATACAATTAACTTAAAATATTTTAACCATGTATACAACGAAAATTCTAAATTTGCAGTGTTATTATTAGTGATAATTTGTTTATATCTGTATTAACGGCACTTTTGTGACTTCCCTAGGTCTGTCTATGCCGAGCGACAGTTAATAAGAAAATCCACAACATGGATATACAGTAGAATCCGGTTATAACGACGCCGCTTATAGCGTCCGTCCGGTTATTGCGACGAAAACTCGATGGTTTGGTTGGTCCCCATACAAACTTATATGAAACGGCCTCCGCTTATAACGACTTCGCTTTTAGCGACAAACCGCTTATAACGACGAGATTTTTCAATTTCAATTCAATTTTTCATTTCAATTCAACCGGATATTGCGACGTGCCGAACAAAAAAAACATTTTAAAGAGGAAAATTTGATTTCTTTAACAATGCTAAAAGAAGCAAACAAAATCATGGATTTTGTGTTTTTTCAATACGAAAAAGAAACGAAATCATGGATTTTGTCTTCCGGATATAACGACGTCGGTCCCTTGAAAGTCGCTTTAACCGGATTCTACTGTATTAAATTTTTTGTTTTGATTAAAAAATTAATTTGTTTTATTTTAAAACCTATTACGAACATGACATCCATAATATAAAAAAAAAATTTTTTTTTTGCTCCTTTCGGATAGTGCGTCTGCCGGATATAACGACGTAAAATCGTCGGTCCCTTGAATGTCGCTATAACCGGATTCTACTGTAGTATATAGTATATAGTTTATATAGGACTCGGGCATTGTCAGCTACAACTACAAATGCAACTGCAACTCTAGCTTCATTTTTGTCCATATCCCTTCATCCGTCCGTCCGTCCGTCCGTCCATTCGTCCATTGGTCCGTGCTATGCATTTTGCATTGGGCTTCGCAGTCGACTGAGTGTAATTTATTTATATTGTCTCGGTAAATATTTATGCACATATTTTTATTGATTTATAAATCAATTTGGCAAAGCAGCCAACGGCAGGCATGTTTTGATTCTGATCCCTCCCTAGTTCTGGCTCTGGCTCTGGCTCTGGCTTTGGCTCTGATTCTGGTTCAGTTTCAGCCTCAGCTTCAGTTGCAGGTACTACAGGTTTGGATTGTGGACTGAGATTGAGCTGAACGACAGGCCGTTTATCACTTGTCCCCTGCAGTTACAGTTATTCCGGTTATAGCCGAGAGTGAGAGGACATATGAAAGGGATTTACGGTATCCCTGGCAGTGGCAGTAATTAACGTTTGGGGCCAATTCAACGACGTCTGGGTCTGGATCTTAAACGTTGTAATTTTGACCCAATTCAAGCTTTGCATCTTCAACACAAATTAACTAAAAGCAATTGCCCATTGTCTATTGAAATCGACACTTCAAAGCCATCCAAGTTTGCCCAAAGATGACAACTTGCAATATTTATGAAAACTATCGAAACTATCGTTTGAGTGGTTCTACATTTTCAATAAATACTTTACTTGAAGTGAAAGTTAATTGATTTCAAAAATGGACACCAAAAACTGATCCAATTGTCTGATCTGACCAGATATCGGTGTATATAACGTAAAGCTTCCATTTAATCTGAACCATCATACCAATTACGAAAATTATTGTAACACGTAAAAAGCTAATTAAGATAAGTGTTAAGGAAGAGCCAAAAATCAATAATCAAAATCAAAAAGTCTCACTCTAACCTAAAAAAAAAACTATCGCTTATCGTCAGCATCTCTAGTTTGAATAGAATGTCCCGTGTCCGTCTCTATCACTGCAACTGAAGCCTTTGTGTTATTACACCACTTTCTGACAGCTAAACTGTAAACTTCCAGCTCAAGTTGACAGCTAATCCCAACACATAACGGTAAACTTAATGACGCACAATTAAAGATATCGTAGAGGAAAAATAATGAAGAGCACGGTGGGATTACGTCTAGGGTCAAGGATTAGACGTTGTAATTGCTCTCTGCCTACTTGCAGAGAGTTATAGTTAAGTTTCGGATAAAGCAGGGTATACCAGCACCCGGTATACCCTGTAAAATTGTGGCAAGCGCTGTGAAGAGCAGCGTTAAAATAAATTTGATATGACAGGCGTGTTGGAGAAAAACATAAAAAATAAGATAATTTTATTTAAAAGAAAAAGCTTTATAGAGTTGTTAAACTGTGTTTGTCTAAAGATACATTTGTGTAGACGTGTGTGAGAGAGAGGGAGCGAGAAAGAGAGAAAGAAAGGGAGGGGTCAGGAAAGAGAGAGGTTGTGTATAATATATTTCGAAAATATTTCACAGGCAATTTGGCATGCCGAGAGACATATTCACAGCAAACTGCGGCGGAATGGGATGGAAAGACGGGGAAATAACGTAGAGAATGGCCAGAGGAGTTAATGGGGGGACGGGGGAGGAGCGGTGGCGCAGGGGAAGAGGTAAAAGGGACATTCACTTTTGTGCATACTTCTAGAAACACTAATAAAAAATTCAGTTCACGTCTCAAGCACTTATTGATACGTGAGCATAGATGCCATACACGCCCCGCCCCCAACGCCCCCATAAATAGCGCATATATATGCATAGCCCCAGTGCGTGTGTGTGTGTGTGTGTGTGTATGGACAAGATGAAAGCCTGCGAATAGTCGGAGAATAACGCAACTGAAACGCGCGTTCTCTGTCACCAGCCCAAGGGGACAATGCATAGTAAAAACGAGCAGTAGGGGTAGGATAATAGTGGGGGGAGGGGACGTAGGAGGAAGGCAGGGAAGCAACCGTAATGGGAGGCCGTAGACACTGCACGTCAGCGTCGTCTCTGCCAATTACTGACCATGAAAAATGACCAAATGTCTCATAAAAAATAGCCAAAAACACAAAGTTTTCCACGCATCAATTTGCTTAAACAGTTGGACCAAAAGTCATATGTGGGGAAAATTGCCTATTGCCACCCTGCGACCATCCGTGCCCTACGCCCGACACCAGGCCCCTGTGTGGTGTGACAACTTCTTGCTTATGGAGGAAATTTTGATGATGTACTGCCAAATGAATTATATCGAATGATGAAAGTTCAAGACGGAGACGCAATCCGAATTGAACTAGGGGGAAAGGGAGTATCCCGAGTTTCGGGAGAAACTCCAGGTAGCACAAAATGGAGTAGGCGTATAAACAGGAGTAGGATTAAGAGTACCAGTAGGGAGTAAGGGTCGGATTAGCAATAAGAATGAAGATAGAATGAGTTGAAGGAAGGTGTTGAAGGTCAACTAGAAATAAAAGTAGGAATTACCGAAAGAGTTGGAAATTAAATAGAAATAGGGTAGGAGTAGGGGTAGGTGTAGAAGAAGGAAAAGGAAAAGGACAAGAAGAGAAAAAAAAGAGATGAGTGGGAGGACAAAAAAAAAGGTTGAGAAGCAGGAAGAGTAGGATTAGGAGTACGAGTAGGAGAACGAGTAGGAGTACGAGCAGGATCAGGAGTAATACTAGGTGTAAAAGTAAGGTAATGAGTCGGATTAAAAAGAAGAATTTGGAAGGATTAGGAGTAGAGGAAGAATTTTAAGTAAAACCAGGAATGGAGTTACCGAAAGAATGGGAAATAGGAACAAGAATTGGGGTAGTACAATTTAACAAAGAGTTTTAAGCCGTGCTCAATGGGACTAACACTTGACCTGCAGGCCCCCCTCCCTCACCCTCTCTCCCTCTGTGCCTCTGGGCCTCTCCTGCCCCCCCTGAACCCCCCTGCGTAGAACTATTTCAGCTGCTGATGGCACACTGAGGGATATGCCGCGCTGACCACGCGCTCAATGCAAATGAATTACGTGACTGAGTGTTTAACTATCGCAATTGCAATAACATTGAATTGAACGATGGGGGAGGCACTAGGGGGGGTTAAGTGTTAACGAACATGGGCGGAGAGGGGGAGGGGGAGAGGTAGGCGATAAGCGAGCGGAATATATTTGATTTCGCGTTGTTGGCGGCACAACAATGAAATGAACTAATTAATTGGTGAAATGCGATGCGCTGTCAGAGAGGAATAAAGCGAGAGAAACAGAGACAGAGAGAGAGAGAGAGAAAGCAAGAGAGAGAGAGAGGAAAGTCGGCTTGATTACTTATACGCCAGGTGGGCCGATTGAGGTAAAAATCAATTAACATTATTCATTCGAATACAATTAATTTTCATAATTAAGCTGACGCTCGCTCGCTCTCCCGTCGTGTGCCACTTCAAAGTGGCACAAATAACAAACGCATCCGCATCCGCATCCGCAGCCCTCGACTCCGCTTCAGTCAGTTGCAGCATAGAATCTTTTATGGCTGTTGCTGTTGCTGCAGTTTCAGCGAACGGCACAAAGCCAATTGCCGCAGACAGGTACGGAGCTAGAGAAAGAGACAGAGAGATAGAGAGGGAGAGAGAGAGAGAGAGAGAGAGAGAGAGAGAGAGAGAGAGAGAGGCAGAGGCAGAGACAGAGAGACAGAGACAGAGACGAAAGCCAATCTCAGTGGCAGCAGCATAAACAGGTGACACCAGAGACAATAAGCTGCCACAGCACACACATAAACACACACAGACACACATACACACACACTCATAAACACACACACACACACACACACACTCATAAACACACACATAGAAACAAAGTGCAAGCAACATTTTGTTAAGGCCACTTTGCGACATTTTAATTTAAATGCTAATCAGTTGCCAATAGAGTAAAAAGAGAGCAGCTAACGGGAGAGCTTGGCTATCCGGCGGATGGTAGGCCCTGGTAGTTATACGGCCCTGACCAGCGCCTAGTGCCGCTTACGGCGTTTATGCGTGCAACACTTCATGAAAAGTTTCATTTCCCTTTTCGATTTTTGATTTTTTGTTGTTTCACAGTAAGCCAGGATCAGTCGAACGGAAGTCTGACAAGTGCAGCGAATTGACTGTTGCATATCTTCGCTGTTTCCTTACAGATCGTTATGAGGCTCACAATATCGATGGAGAGTGCCATAGTCTAAAAACATGTTAAATTACCAGTTTATAGCTTTGAAAATGTGCTGTTGTGTTTTTTTTTTTTACCTTTGGCGGAGAAATTCTATGCTTATTAAAAAAAACCTTTGGCGGAGAAAAGAGCAAAAGTGTTGAAAATCTAGTACTATAGTACTAGCTCTATTAGTTTGCGAGATTTTGGTATTCCTATATAAATGCTAAGGTTTTCGTTGTATGTTAAAGAATTCTAGAGTAAAAATTTAAGCTTATTTTGTCATAGTTGTAAGTTTAAAGTCGCTTTTAACAATATCGCTAGGGACATTTTTAAGATATTTGAGAAAAACTTTTCTCCTAGATGGCTCTTCGTGTTTTGATAATGCTGCATAGAATTGTCCTTCCTGTCAGGACAGGATAAAATCTAACAGTTCCAAAAGGACATACAATTTAATACCCCCAGGAAATAAACTATTGTATCAAATTTCAAATTGACGAGACAATAATTAATAAATCAAATATGAAAAGAATTTAAAATAATTAAAATTATAATTAAAAATATATATAGGTAAAAATTTAATTTAAACCAAATGTTTTCAAGCTTTATAATAAAAGTTTAATTTAAGCATGTTTTGTATATATTTACGTGACTTATGTTTTAAACTATGTCCTTTTTACTTGTAGCATTAGAAATTTCTCCAGAAATAAATGAATAAATTAAAATTAACGTTAATATCATAACAAACTGTTGCGGTTATTTGGTTATTAACCGGTTCGCTTCGAGGTTTAATCGGTTGCGAAACAGTTTAATTCAAAATTCATGAAATGGGCTATTTATAAAATTCAACGCATAAACTTGCAGGAGTTGCACGTTGCACGGTTGCAAGCAATTTGATGCCACATTGCAATGGGGAGCAGAAACGATGAGTGAGGGGTGGAGAGTGAGAGGGGGGAGGGTGGAGCGCTTCAATTTGTATTTAAAATGTCGGCCATTGTGGATTAGACAAGCGGCAGATGCCAAAAGGCCTATGACGCTACAACCAGACACGGCAATCCGGCCAAGCAGGATGCACACACACACACACACACACACACACACACACACACACATGCATGCATGCAGCTCATCAACTGGTTTGGTATTTCAAAGAGCCAGAGCTCTCGTTGTAGAGCATCATTATAATCATTTGCATTTTTGGTCCGTAGAGCTGGCCATGGCCTAGAGGTGGGAGGGCGGAAGGGGTAAGGGGTGGGCAATGCAGCCCAAATGTTGCACATTTATGCAATGTGCACAATAAGTATACCGATAACATCAACAAAGTGCATTTGGGTGTCAAAGTTACAGAAATTTGACAGGCTGCAAACACAACAGCAGCAAACAGCAGCAGCAGCAGCAGCAGGAGCAGGGGGAGGGGCAGTAGGAGGGGCTGGCTATAAACCCCACAAGATTTGTCAATATGCCAACGTGGCCAACAAAATTGCTGCAAATTTTGACATTTTGTATGCCGAAAACAGCCTAAGCAGCCATTTCAGCAGCATATGCGATTTTTATGGCATTTTGAAACTGCCGATATGCTGGTAATGCTCAAATTTCGGTTTGTTTGCTTCTTATGCACACAACACATCCAAAATGCATCAATTACTGCAGCACTTTAATTTAATAACTGCATGCAAGCGCTTTGAAATCGAATTGCTCGATAATTAACTGTCGGTTCGCCCAATTAGCAGGTTTTTAAACCTCGCGCCATTTGTTTTGCGCGCCAACTATCTATCGATAGCTAACGGTTGTTGAGATACATGCCAACAAGCTAACTGCTGCACGACTCAGCCAACTAGCAAATTTCAAGCGAGTTTAAAACACGCGCCAATTCTATTGCTATCTATCGATAGCTAACAGTCGCTATGACGCATGTTGGCTGCTACAGCACAACTATCTATCTAGAGATTTAAAAAATCCCGCTAACCATCTATCGATAGCTAACAGTCGTTGTGACACACGATAACAAGCTGACTGCTACAGCACAACTAGCTGCCGACTATGCCAACAAACATATATCAAGCGTGATTATCGTTTAAATTATATTTTAATTTAATTTAATTCCTTAATTTAAGTTTGTTCTGTATTTTATTTTGTATTTTAAATTTTCTGTGTCGACTGCCAACTAGCATATTTTAAGCAAGTTTAAAACACGCGCCAATTTTATTGCGCGCTATGACACATGCTGGCTGCTGCAGCACAGCTAGCGCTGCCAACTTATCGATAGCTGACCGCATGCATAGCTGCACCTCAGCTGTTGCACCTCGCACGTGGAAGCAGAATTCACCAAAATACGGCATTAAATAAATAATAAACTGCGAATTTTGCCAAAAATTAAATTGATTTAATAATTTAATCATTTGAAAGCGACGAGTTGCCATGGAGGTGGAGAACATACAAGTGGACGCGTTTGTGCCGGCCAAAAAGACGCTGAAGCGCAACGCCATCGCGGAGGAGGCGGACGTGCCGATGGAGGGCGTGGCAGCGCGGATGCCTCGCCAAGGTGGACCAGGGGGCAAGCGGATGAAGAGCGAGCTGCGGCGGGTGGCGGTGCCCCCGCACCGCTACTCCTCGCTCAAGGAGCACTGGATGAAGCTCTTCACGCCGGTGGTGGAGCACCTGAAGCTGCAGATGCGCTTCAACATGAAGGGGCGGCAGGTGGAGCTGCGGGTGGGGCCAGAGACGCCGGACATATCGAATCTGCAAAAGGGCGCCGATTTCGTTAAGGCCTTCCTCTGCGGCTTCGAGATCGACGATGCGCTGGCGCTGCTCCGCCTCGAGGATCTGTTCATCGAGACCTTCGAGATGAAGGACGTGAAGACGCTGCGGGGCGACCATCAGTCGAGAGCCATCGGGCGGGTGGCGGGCAAGGGCGGACGCACCAAGTTCACCATCGAGAACGTCACCAAGACGCGCATCGTGCTGGCCGACACAAAAATCCACATACTCGGCAGCTATCAGAATATCCAGCTCGCGCGTCGCGCCATCTGCAACCTCATCCTCGGCTCCCCGCCCTCCAAGGTCTACGGCAATCTGCGCACCGTCGCCACAAGGCTCTCGGAGCGCATGTAATCCACTGGAACTGGAACGGGAACTGGAACTGGAACTGGAATTGCAACTGGGCGGGGTAGAGAAAACCAATCTACAAACTAGAATTACTTAAAATTTTGTATAATCAATACCGAGCTAAATAAATCTATTCTATACTAGACCTAAACAGCGCTTAAGACGTCCATAGATTTGCAGTACTTGGGAAGGCCTAGAGTCGCACGCAACCGACAGAAAATTGTCTGCTGCATATTTTCGCTGTTTCTCATCCAATCGTAATGCAGTTTAAATCATCGATGTGCATTTATTCCCCAAGTAATAATAATACGTCCAGCTTTAGTTGTCTGATTTAGATTTGTGGCAGGCCAGAGTCGGACGGAACCGACCGACTGCCAAAATTGTTTCGTTAATATCTTCTGTGTTTGTTAACCGATTTCAGAGTATAATAGTAGAGAGTATATAGAATACAAATAATTGATTCTGTTTAAATTTGTTATTGGAACTCAAAAAATAAAACAAACAAAAACCAGTAAGGACGAAGCAGATCAGTCGGACGTACGAAAATAGCAGATTCTAAACGTTTCGCTTATAACCGATTATATCATTAGAGCATACATGCAACTTATCCTTTCTTTCGAATTATCGTTTACATATCTTCGCTCTTTCATATCCTATCATAGCATGGATGGACGATACGAAGAAATGGGAAAAGGTAAAATCTTAAACAAAGTTGGATGTAACTACTGCATATGAGAAGCTGCTTACCAAAAATGGTAGTTCTATTTCGGACAGACCGATGGACATGGCTATATCTACTTGTCCTGATCATCCCTATGCAGAATATAAATATGATTAATAATCATTTGTACATATCTTGTTTTAACAAGAAGTTGCAAAATTACATTGCGCGACAAAATCGATATTTAAAAAAAAGGATTCCATTTAATCGACGAAAAAAGCAATCGATTAACTCGAAGCGTAATCGAATCGAAACATGATATATAATAAATAAAACGTACATATATTTGCCACATAACAATTTACACACTTGAGGGGCAACGAGGATAAAACGGAATAATACGAAATAACTGGAGGCTTCGGATCCAGCGCCTACAACTTGGTGAAGATGAGGAGCAGCAGCATGAGGAAGGTAACGGTGGCGAGCACTAAGATGATGCACATCTTACGGTTCTTGCGCTGATACATTTCGGCACGTTGCAGCTGCCGGAGGCCCTCGGAGACGCGGGTTTGGGTCTGCTCCACGTTGTAGTCGATGCGGTCCATAATGGTGCCCTGCTCGTGCACCATGTGACCGAGGTCCTTGAAGATGTCGTTGAGATCGTAGATGGACTTGACGATTTTGGTCACCTCCTGCTCGCGATGCTGCGCCTGGCGCGTGTTCTCCTCCTCGAAGAGCAGCAGCTGCTGTTGCGTCATCCGCTGCGCCACCGGCCGCTGGAAATGATCATCGATCTCCTGCTCATTCTCCTCGAACAGATAATGATTGCCGCTGTCCACCGGCTGCAGGAAGTTATCGAAGGTGTCCACAAAGTTGTCCAGCTGCTGCTCGTTGCCCAGCTCGACGTTGGTGAACTCGCTGTGGTCAAAGTACTTCTGGGAGCGCTCCTCCCGACTGTTCAGCTGCAGCAGATAGGCGTTCTGGCTGTTGCGGAACTTGATCGTCAGATCCTGCAGCTGCAGCAGGGCGCACTCGACAGCATTGGCGGTCAGACGCTGCTCCAGCTTGCTGCCCACGCCCAGACTGGAGCGCACGCACTGCACGTGCCGATGGGTGCTCGCGATCAGCTTGGACACCATCTGGCTCAGCACCTCGATCTCCTGCTCGTCGTCCCGCTGGTCGTCGAAGGTCGGACGCAGCAGGTGGCGCGCATGCAGCGAGCCCAGCTCGTCCAGCTTGGGCTTGATTCTGTGCAGAGATCGAAACGGAAATTAGCATCATTATACAGACTATATAGTATTCCTCGATCGATCGAAACATCCAGCGATAACATCGGGTACATCGATGTTTGGTAGTCCACTATTCAAGTTTCAAGTCACTAAAGAAAACCATTTGGACGGAACGCTCCAATCGGACGTAACCGACAGAAGAAGACCCTGTACTTTGTGTTTAAACATCATTATAGAAATGCATAGATCCTTGAAAAAGGATCAAAAGGATGTTGTCCTTTTTTTGTATGTCGATTCTAAGTGATTGATTTTTTCATTTAAAAATTTCAACAATAATCATTATTTACGGTCTCTGATTTCAATGATTATCAAAATGCTGCAAAGTTATTCATTATTGATTCTGTCAACAGATCGGAAGGGCTTGTAGATATAGTTATAAATCAGACTATATGTCCCTCGATTCTCACTCGAAAGCTGCGGAAACATCGAGCGATAACATCGATGATTGGTAGGACCCTATCGATAATGCTCTGCACTTGAGGGAAACCAGCAAGGACAGTCTCGTACTGTCAGTTACGTCAGACTGTAGTTCCGTCCTTACTGGTTTATAGTTATATTTATTGTCTGCTGCATATCTTCGCAGTTTTTTTTTAACTAATCGTAGCTTAATTCACAGAATCGATTCAAATTGCCAAAGGCTGTGTACATACCAAATCACAAGTCTTCAACTTTTAAACTGTGGTTGCAGTATCGCTCACATACATTTAAAACCAAATTGTCTGTTTCATATCTTCGTTATTTTTTTTTTGAGATCGCAATCAAATTTACAGCGTTGACGAAGAATGCCGTGGTCTACGTGCATTTTAAAACACAAGTCTGTAGCATTAATATTGTGATAGTTATAGCGCTTATAGTTTTCCAGATTTATGAGGCAGATAGGGTTTTTGCGTTTTTTTGAGAGAAGGGAGAAGTATCTACAATCTAAACTAATTCGATTTGCTTACTGAACAGGAGCACCTAAATGCCAAGGTGTTCATACAGACTGACAAACAGACGAACGGAAGCCTAACATACTGTTTCGTTAATACATATCTTCGGCGTTTAATGAGCGATTTCAATGCGCTTTTAAGGATAGCTAAACAATATGTTATAGAGTATACATTCTAAAAAACAATCTTAAATTTACAATATAACGCTTGTTATCCGGCTTTCAATCGGCCTACATCGCTTGGGGCGTAAAGCGGGCGTGGCATTCAACAATTGAAACAAACCTGATCTGCGTATGGTATACACCTACCTAAATACTGAATATGGTGTCTATAGCCCTTGTAGTTGCTAAGATCTAGACAGATGGACTTGTTTATATCAGCTTAGCTCGTCGTGCTGATCAAGAATCTATATACTTTGTTTGGTTTGCCACGCCTCTTTTGTTGTTTTTATTAGCACTAACTTAGTAGACCTCTTTGTAGTTTTTCAAAGTACAGGGTCGGGGAATTTTCCTGCGATGTTTCGATGTTTGGAGGTTTCTGCAGCTCTCTCACTCGCACTCACTTGGACATGGTATATTGGGCCTCCTCGAACTTATCCAGCCAAATTGGAGGCGTTCCATAATCGTCCTGCATCTCCAGCCCCTCCTCCGCCTCCCGCACCGAGTGCCTCAGCAGGCGCTCCGAGTCGCTGCCACGCTGTTATCGGGTATTATTATTATTATTGTTATCGGAATTGGGGCATTTGTTTATCCATATGGACTGGACAGAGGCTCACCCGATCGTCGTAGTGGCTGCGATTCTTGCTGGCATTGTTGCGCATGATGACGAACACCTCCGTCAGATTGCGCGAAGTCATCGTGTGGCGTGTAGTTCTTCCAAAATTTACTAATTTTCTACGCCTAGGTTTTATTTACATTTTTATTTATTTGCCACTTGCTGCACGTCTTGCAACACTCTTCCAGCAATCGGCGCGCTTACCAACACTCCACCTGCCAACACATGTTGTATGTCGTGTGCCGGCCTGCAGAGCGAGAGCGCGCTATAGGTCTCTCTCTGTCAGCGCTGCCAATTTAGCGGGTTTCCGAATTTTGTTTATGGTCATCATATAAAATTATATATAATTGTGCCTATCAATTTTGATTGAAGTTGTTTATTTTTATGCATCGTTTTTATTTCGTTGTTTGTTTTAAGCTATTCTGTTTTAGACATTTTAAATTGGAAATCTAGCTATTTCTGGCTACACTGCTCTGACTTGAAGCAGTGCTGGCACTTTAGCTTATTCATTAGGAAATGTGTTTGAAAGGTGCATACCATACGCAGATCAAGTTTATTTAAATTTTTAGACGCATTTTTGAATTTGCCCAATTTGGCGCCCATTTTGTCATTCACAATCTGCACGTTTCGATAGGCGCTGCCGATAGCCAATTGTTAAATCGATTTGTGCGTTTCGAGCGTTCGTAAATATAATTTAAATTACTTTTGTTTAGAAATAAATACGGGTGAGCAAACTATTTACATTACATATACATTACAAATTAACTTCTTACAATTCTCTGAATAATACTAGAAATTACATATACCATTTATTGAGCAGGTACATATAGAATATTCAAGAATTATAATAAATAACAAACAACCTTTTATTTATTACCATAACTTTTTAAATAATAACGAGCTATTCAGCTCTTACCTTACTTTCTCTTTCAATGCAATATAACTATACCATTTTGCCTTAATAATCAATAGTGAAAATTTACACTATCCCTATCTGGAATATTTGGGAATTACCTACAATCAGCACTCCGATCTATCAGATCTCTATCGCACAGATTTCTCCGAAAAAAAGGGTTTATCTTATTGAAAGGTAGGGACAAACCCGCAAGGCAGCACAATAGACCTTTTACAGGTCAAAGCTATCGCTACCGTAATAACCTAACCGAATCTACCTACGATAATACAAAATTATTATTTATTATTTTATTTTTATTATTTATTATTAAAACTAAGCGGAAAAGGGGATTTCTTTTCTGCTAATCTCCATGGATGGCAATTCAAAGATAATTCCTGGAGATGGGTGTGGTTTTATTTATTTATGGTTAATTGCGTATCATAACAATGGGAATCAATAGAGAAAGTTGGAAATTTGTTGATTTTTCTTGTACATAATGTTTATTCATTTTCTCGATTCGTTTTGATTGGTTTTGTTTGCATCTTGTGTTACACAATAAGGAATATTAAGTTGATTTTCATGACGCATGCATGCTTAGAGTTACAGCTAGTCTATATGGTATATATAGCATAATGTATAATGTATAATTTATAATGTATGTTTGATTGTATTGATGTATCGTATCGTATCGTATTGTATGTATGTACTTACTAGGTATGTACGAGTTTACAAATATATGTATCTATAATGCAGGCATCGAAAAATATTCAAGTCCCTTGGGATTCTACGCTATTTCTGAGTGAGCTACAGTGCATCTATAAGTGTGTGTATGCGATTACAGGGTATCTATAACAAACTTTGTACATATTAACTAAATAAATACATAATACAAAAGCCAAACAGAGCACAATGACACATTAAGACTAAATGACGAACGAAAAATGAACAAAAAAAAAACAATAAACAAGCCCTAAATACATTTAAAATATAACAATTAGTGATAAGTCCTAGTCCAAATAGTCCATAGTCTTGATGAACTTCACCACCGAACCGAACAGCGTCCAGTAGAACTCGTCCTCGCCGTCCAGTTTCTTGCTGAGAAAGCAGCTGATGTACTCCACGGTGGACAGCAGATACGGCGGATTGGCCTGTAATTATATAGATAAGATGGGGCGTTAGAATAGCATAGGGTAGTTGTATCTTCGTATATCTAAATATATCTTAAAATAAATACACAAATTAAAACAAATGTGCTACAAGAAAATTAAATTAAAATAAAATATTACAAATTAATATTCATCTTCAATTCGATTTCAGAAACTATCGACCATCGTTTTAGCCCAATGTATCGTTGATTTTAAGCATTCGATGTATTGTCAATACATCTGTGTTTTCGATCGATATTTTTATAAGTGTAATCAATTAATAAGTAACTTATAATGCTAAAGCCTGAACATTTTGTTGGTTTGAAAATAACGATTTTTTAGAAATCGAACTGCATTTAGAAATGTTTGAAGCAGTTTAGTTTGATAAGCTACAATCGATGCATGTGCTTGTATCGATTACTTGTTATTGTTATTATCGGTTAAAGAACTAAATCAAATCTACATTTCTTATTATTATTATTGGTTAAAGGGCTAACTGAAAGATCTGTTATTACTATTATTGGTTAAATAGCTAACTGAAGATCTATTATTATTGGTTTAAGAACTAACTGAAAGATCCATTTGCTATTATTATTCTCCTTATCCTTTTATCTTTCAAACGTTTAATTTAATAGTAGTATTAATTTACATTTTCTATGTAAATTTCATCTAAATTTAATTTCTCTGTCGATTGTTCATAGTTGACATTAAATAAATAAAAGAGCTGATTAAAAGATATATTTCTAATTATTACTATCGGTTAACGAACTAATTAATTTTCTTATTATTATTATTGGTCAAAAAGTTGTTATTACTATTATTGGTTGAGGAGCTACCTAACAGATCTATTTCTTATTATTATTATTGGTCAAAGGACTATATGATCTATTGAGCCCTCTGACTGGGCTATAGCTTATCGAACTTGTCTCCTCTGCTCTTTTATCGATGTGCTATTAGGATTAGGATGCAGCTGTCTCGGATCGTGGGCCTTACCATGATGACAACGTAGATGAGCACCGGCAGCACATCGTCGGCGGCTGGGACGCGTCCGCTGGACATGCGCAGCAGGCTCATGATGCTGGCGATGCAGCTGAAAGAGACGAGGATGCGGGTGAGATAAAGATTGGATGGAGAAGGAGCCGGGAGGGACTCACTTGATGATGCAGTGGAGCTTCTCGCGCGGCGTCTTGTAGGCGGCCATGTGGCAGAGCTGCTGCTGGGCGAAGGTCCAGGGCGCCTCGCCGAGGTACTCCTGGGCGATGCAGAGGGCCGGATGGGCGGGATGCACGATGCGCTGCAGCTTGCCGATGTGGGCGGCGAGCACCTCGTCCCGGGAGACGTCGGCATCCTCGTTGGGGAACATGACCTGGTCGTACATCTGCTCCAGCAGCAGGCGCTCGATGGCGACGCGGGCCGCCTCCTGCTGCCAGTCGTCGTGGAGGCCGCCCTCGCGCAGCTCCTCGAGCAGATCCTCGACGAACTCCTCGATCAGCTCCAGGCGCTCGTCGCTCACGCTCAGCAGCGCAAACTCCGTCTGGAAGGCGGTCAGCTTAGCCTGCTGCCTGCCCAGATACAGGCGCACCAGCGACTGCAGCATGCTCCGCTGGCAGCCACGCGCCTCGCCCCGCAGCCGCTCCTCCAGCTGCTCCAACTGCTCCGAGCGCAGCAGCAGCTGCTGCCGATGCACCAGCAGATACTGCAGATAGCTCTGCCTCCGCTGCATGTCGTGCTGCAGCTCCACCAGCAGCTGGCCATGCTGCGCCCGCTCCAGCTGCCCCAGGCAGCGCAGCGCCTCCGTCACGTGGGAGATCTGCGGCAGCCGCTGCAGGCTGATGCACTGCGCCAGCTGGATCTGCAGGTACGTCTGCAGCGGCGTCGCGTCCAGCGGCCGCAGCGTCGTCTGCCGGAAGTCCCCGCTGTGCAGGTCCGTCTTCGAGAGCACCGTGCGCAGCTTCAGCTTCACGCTGCCGAACACCACGCCGGGCAGCTGCCTGCGGGGGTGAGAGAGGGATGGAGAAAGATTAGTGATGTACAAGCAATCAGAGAGGGAAAGGAAATACAGGTAAGTTAGGGATGAGCGGTTACGATAGGGGGAGGGAGAACGATTTTGTGATGAGAGGGTAATACGAAAGAGAAAGGAAGATACGTTAGTGATGAGTGGGTAATACAATAGGAAAAGGGAGAAATGGAAGTGATGAGCGGGTAATACGATTGAGAAAGGGAGAACGATTTTGTGATGAGAGGGTAATACGAAAGAGAAAGGGAGAAATGTTAGTGATGGGAGGGTAATACGAAAGAGAAAGGAAGATAAGTTAGTGATGAGAGGGTAATACGCTAGGAAAAGGGAGAAATGGATTGATGAGCGGGTAATACGATAGAGAAGAGAGAGAAAGATTTTGTGATGAGAGGGTAATACGATAGAGAAAGGAAATGTTATTGATGGGAGGGTAATACAAAAGAGAAAGGAAGATTAGTTAGTGATGAGAGGGTAATACGATAGGAAATTGGAGAAATGGAAGTGATGAGCGGGTAATACGATAGGAAAAGAAAATAATGTTAGTGATGAGTGGACAATCAGATAGAGATCGGGAGAAAGATTTGGTGGTGAGATCAAGAGCGGGAAAACGGTTTAATAATCAGATAAACTGCAGGAAAGAAGTTAGTGATGAGAGCGTAATCGTATAGAGAGCGGGATAGAAATTAGTGATGGGACGACAATCAGATATAGAGCGGTAGAAGTTTTAGTGATGCGACTATAATCGGATAGAAAGGGGGAGCAAGTAAGAGTTCAGCTTCTTGTATCTTCTTATTTATTATCTCTTTTTTATTCTTTTCCAATTTCCCTTTATTCTTCTTTTGTAACCAACAAAACTTAAATTTTTCGGCAATTGTATAAGATTATTTGTATAAAACGCTCTCATAAAAAATTATATACACTTGGCATATTCAACAATAAGTCGAATGTTAATATAGATTTTAGACACTCGCATTGAAAGTTTGGAATAACTATAATAATAGTAAACCCAAAGTAACCTTCAAATAAATATATCAATACTAAGCGAAAAAGAGCCTCATAACTAGCTACAAATTAAAAATGGCAAATTGTAGTGCAAATTTTCCATGGAAATAAGTACAATAAGAAGTAAAATCATAATTTTATAAAGGAACTCATAACCCTTTGGCTAAACATGCGCTTAGCTTCATTAAAACGCCATAAACAATTTCAACCGAAGGCTTAGATCTAAGTTTTACAACCGACATTTATAAATAAATTAATAAACTAATTCGTTTCCTAGCCTTGCAGCTGGTAGAGGAATTCCTGGAATTGTGGGTTCCTTGAAAGAAAAACCAACCTAAAGGACAGTCTGCCCTCATAAAATGGGGCTGAGCTCTCAGGTATTTAACCCTTCGCATCAACGTACCTTCTCAACTGAATCATCTCGAAATCTATATGAAATTATTTTCAAATCTTCATTTTCTCGAATTGATATTGTAATTTTTGCTTGCAAATTGGTATATTTATGATTTTTATCGATGTCCGAGGTGTATGTCTTGCGACCTAATGCCCTCTCTACTAAATTGACGCATTTTCGGAAGGTTGACGAAATTTATAACACATTTAACTAAAATATTTCGGTTGTTTTTTAGAACATTTGCTATGCGATGTTGCCAGATTTCAAATACGAACAATTTGAAAAATAGTTTAGAATAAAACAAAAATGAAAATAAAATAAAAGGTAAAAAGAAAATGTTAAACACAATTTTTAGTTTTAGTTTTAGAGTTATGATAAAAAATGTAGAAATGGCATTGTAAAACCAGCTAGGCGGCAACGCTGGTGCTACCTGACTGCCTAAAAGAGAGCCTTAATCAAGGGAGGAGAACAAGATGCATATGAGGAGATCTGCTTACGAAAGCTGGGTTCGATCTTTCGATCGATTCACGCCTAAAAATCGATTTAATCGATTAACCGAAATCACGACGGTAATATCAATTTGCAGTTAGAGAGAAAAACCTATAAATCGACGCATACAAAATAAAATTGATATTATTTTTAAAACAAAACAAAAAACAGTAAGGACGGAGCAGATCAGTCGGGTGAAATACCCTGTATTTTTGTTATCGATTGTACCCTAAGCGCACAACAATTTCACAAACAATCCCAAAATCGTTTCTAAAAAAAATCGATTTAAACGCCGAAGATGAAAATCGATTAAGTCGAATGGATATCGATATCTACTGCTTACCCGCCATTGCTGGCATGGACGGCGTCTGCGGTGTCCTGACTCCGATGTGCGTGTCCGTGTCCATGGGCGTGGCCGTGGCCGTGGGCGTGTCCGTTGCCCGTGGAGTCCGAGTTGGTGGCATCGCTGGAGCTGCTGACCTTGCGCCGGTACTTGGCCAGGATGTCCTCGCTGCTATCACAGAAGTGGGCGCCAAAGCTGACGCAGTTGGCGCTGGGCTCGAAGCTGACGCTGCGACTGGATTCGTTGTGATTGGGCAGGGGGGCGATGGAAAGCGGCGGGGGATTGCGCTGATTCGACTTGCTGCTGTTGCTGCGGCGTGCCTTGAAGATGCCCTGCCTCAGCTTGTTGAGTATGCCGGCGCCCTGATCCCGCTGCTCCCGCTGATCCCGCTGCTCCCTGTGCTTCTCCTTGTCTGCGCTGGCATCGAAGCTGATGCTCTTTGGTATGGCGCCCGTCGCCTTGCCGGGCTTGCCAGGAACAGCAACTGCGGTTGCGGATGCGGACGTGGATGCGACTGCGGATGTGGATGCCAAGGCGGAGCCACTGGCGCCGGCTGCGGCATCGTGCAGCGAGAGCTGCTCGGTCTGGGCGCAGAGCAGCTGCAGCTCCTGCTGCTTGTCGTCGTCCGTCTTGCCCAGCGCCTGCAGCATGATCTGATGGTTCTCATAGTTCAAGCTCTGGTGTCGTCGCTCCCCGGCCACGCCCCCGCCTCCGGGCAGCATGCCGTTGCGCCTGCCATCGACGCTGGCCGTGCGCTGCTCCAGCGAGATGCGGCGATGCTCGACGGCCACCCGGGAGCTCTGCTCATCCCCGAACTTGTCCAGCAGCTGCTGCACCAGACCCGGCGGCTCCTCCTTGTCCTCGCTGTAGTCGCTGAAGTCGATCAGATCGCGTTGCTGCTGCTGCTGCTGCTGTTGCTGCTGTTGCTTCTTCTTCTTGTGATGGTGGTGGTGATGATGGTGATGGTGATGATGATGATGATGGTGCGACTGCTGCTGCTGCTGCTCCTCCAGGTTGAGGCTCTGGTTGGAGATGCTGCTCTCCGCCGACGTCTGGCGGCGCATGCAGGCGGTGCCCATGAGGGGCGTGCTCCTCGTCCGCCCCTCGGCGGCGCTGCACTTGTACTGCTGCTGGAAGCTGCTGTCGCCGCTGTCGCCGCCAAGCGCGTGGTACGTGGTGCGCACGGAGCTGCGCGCCAACGAGGAGGCCGCCTGATAGTGATGCGCGTCCTCGTACGAGTTGACCGCGTCAAAGAACGCCGAATCCTCCTGGCTGCGCTCGCTGGCGCTGGCGTTGCCATGCCCATCAGCATCTGCAATCGGATCCGCATTCGCATCCGCATCCGGATCTGCATCGCCGTCGCCGTCGCCGCTGCTGCCCGGCGTCTGCTCCCCATCGTCCAGCACCACGGCCAGAGATTTGGGCGCAGCTGCATCAGATTTGGCCGTGATGCTGACGTTGTCGTTGTCGTCGGTGTCGATCTCGGCCAGCTTCTCGGAATCGCTGGCCAGCACATCGGTGCTCCAGTTGGACTCGGAGCGCTGATCGGAGGCGTCCAGCGCCAGCGCCGGCGCCGCCGCCCTCGCCAGCGCCTCCACCACAAAGTTGTTGTTATCGCCGGGCAGCACCACAGCCGAGGGTATCAGCGGTGTGGAGAAGTTGCGCTCTCTGTCCCGATCCCTGTCCCGTTCGCGCTGCTGCTCGCTGCTGGCGTCCAGCGTGTTCTCCGAGTCGCTGGCCAGCACATCGGTGGACCAGGTGTCGGAGATGATGCTGACGTTCTCGTCGCCCTCGAATTTCTTTAGCTCGAACTTGCAGAACTTGTCCTCGATGTCGGAGCGCGCCTTCGAGAGCAGCATCTTCTGCATTTGGGGCGTGGCACGCGCCGCATGATGCACCATATCGCCAGCGGCGCCATCGCCATCCGTCACCTGCGACGACGGCGTATCCCTGCCGCTAATGTTGGGCGTGCCACGCCCCGAGACATTGGCCGACACCATATCGGACAGATTGTCATCGTTCTCGGCATCGTGCACATCCCGCTCCTGCTGCTCCTCCAGATCCAATGAGCTGGCCACCGAATGATTCGCCGAATGCGCCGCCTCACTGATCACCTCCAGATTATCCGAGTTCCCGATGGACGCGTCGTCCTGGGGGCGACGCATCGCCTCCAGGCTGCTGGCATCGTCCGCATTGGAGGAGGCGGCCGCTGTGACCACCGCCACCGGCGCAATCTCCTGCCCGATGCAGTTCATCTTGAGCAGATCCTCCTCGGTGAGCGGCTTCAGCTTGCTCTTGGCAGCCGCATTGTAAATGCAGAACATCAGCACCGGCTCATCGCACATGCTGGCATTGGGATTGGGATTGGCATTGAGATTGGGATTGGTATTGGGATTGCTGCCAGCGATTGCCGTGGATGCAGCTGCTCCGCCGCAGGAGCTGAGGCTGGTGTTGCTGCCGCTGTGCGAGGAGGAGCACGGCTCCAGCTCGCCATTGGACAGACCATTTGTGGTTGCAGTTGTGGCTGCGCCATTCGACAGCTCCGGAGCGTTGCTTGGAGCGCTGCTGCTGCTGCTGAAGCTCATGCCCTTGACGATCTTCTTCTTGGTGGCCTTGCCCAGCCGCATCAGTCCCTTGTTGGCGCGCTTGCCGTTGCTCTTCTCCTGCTCCGGCTGCGTCTGCGTCTGCGCCTGTGGCTCCGCCTCCGTCTCCGGCTTGGGTATGCGCGAGATGATGCGCTGCAGGCGCTGACGCTGCTCCGGGGTGACGTTGTAGTCGTCGCGTGCGATCAGCAGGCGAAAGAAGTCGGCAAACTGCTGCAGCTCGCGCGCGTTTATCGCCAGCTGGGCGCGCTCAAAGTCGCTCTGCTGCGGCAGTATGGCCACCACATCCTCGCCGGTCTGCCCCAGCAGCAGCAGCTCCATCAGCTGCCCCAGCTCGCTGCCCTCATCGCTGAGCGCCAGCCGCTGCAGCAGCTGCACGATCTGGTTCAGGTTGTGACGCATCTGGTCGCCCACATTGACATCGACGATGCCCAGCAGATCCGCGCTGACGATCGCCGGGCAGATGAAGTGCGTGAAGACCAGATCCAGCAGCAGCTGGCGCACCTCGTGCTCGCTGTGCCGCTGCGTGTGGCGCAGCTGCTGCCCCAGCGTCTGCAGCAGCCAGCGCAGCGAGCTGGGGAACAGCGACCAGCTCTGCTGCAAGCTGCGCACAAACGCCTGCGCATGCGCGTGCAGCTTGCCCAGCGTCTCGGCATGGAATCGCACCACGTTCCGCTGATACGCGGCGCTCGTCTCGTCCTCGCCGAAGCGACGCTGCCGCTCCCGCGCGCTGAAGCTCTGCAGCAGCTTGTGCGGATCCACGTCCAGCATCGCCTCGTGCTCGCTCAGCACCGCCATCAGCGGCGCGTGCAGCGCCGCCGTCAGAAAGATTCGCGCCGAGAAGAGAGACTCCACCAGCCGGTGGTAGAGACGCGCGAAGGCGCTGCCATTGGTGCGCAGCAGACGACGCGGCTGCTCGCTGCCCAGCAGCTGCATCTCGATCAGCTCCCGCAGCAGCTTCAGCAGCAGCTCCACGTCCTTCGTGTTGATCGCATTTCCGTACAGCCCCGTCGCAATCGTGTTCACGATCTGCCCCAGCTGCGCCGGCGCCAGCAGCGACAGCCGATCCGCCGTCGCCAGCGACAGCGCCAGCAGATACGGCGTGTTGTACAGGTAGTTGAAGAGGTCCTCGTAGGCCAGGGCGTGCTGGAATGGAGAGCAGAGGGTGTGAGTATTTGAGATTGGACATTGGAAGGTTTCGGAAGGATTAGGAGAACCTAACAAAGAGCAGGCACTTCAAGCGTACTTCTAGGAAAGTCTAGATGGTCTTGTGCCCAATAATCAGAACCTTTGGAAATGGAGTTCAGTAGAGAGATGAAGGGAGAGAACTACATTAGGAGAACCTCTTCGATGACCTCATTTCATAAAGCGTAATTCTAGGAAAGTCTAGATGGTCTTGTACCTAAGAATCAGAACCTTAGAGAACGGAGCTCAATAATATCACTGGAAGATTTTTCTATCCAGAAGGGTATAAAGATAGTAGAAAAGGTTCTCGTTTGGAATGAAGAGCAGAGAGTGTGAGTATCTAAAGGAGATGAGGAGAGAGAACTACATTAGGATAACCTAACAAAGAGACGACACTTCAAAGACATAATTTGGTAAAGCATAACTCTAAGTAGGTATATATAGTATCATTCTATCAGTTGTACTCAGGAAAACGAGAAAAGCGAACCTTTGGTAGTGGAGCTTAATATCACTTTGTATGTTAGGAAATAGAGATTATAAATATTTCATTTAATGGTAGCTCGACTTAAAACAGTTTCCCAAACTAAAGGTTGTATATCCTATCATTTGATTAAAAAGTTTCAACAGCCCAAATAATACTATATCTAAGGAATTTTCCTATCAATAGGTTATGACCGGACTGAAAAAAGTTTCCAAAACTAAAGGTTCTATCCGCTTTCTATGAAGGTATTTTATTATCATTAGGTTTTGCGTAAAGGACATATAAACATCTTATGAAGAACCTTACGGAAACTCCCTATCCTTATCTACAGTTTATACCTGTACACGGTTTCTTTTAGCATATTCGTCTGAACACAAATCTCGGCTTGTGGAAATAGGGTGTATATAGCACGAAGGGTTTTCCTATTTACTAAAAGTTAAGGCTAAAAGGTAACCTCGTATCAAATTACATTTGGTTTGGAGAATACGGAATAAATTCTGTTTAACTAATTCCTCATTTACAGGTTATGGCATCTAAACAACCGTCTGGACCTTGGGCAATACAGAAAACATTTCAATAAGGGATTTTTCTTATCTTCATAAGAGGCATAAGATGTATTAGACCGAAACTTCTAATCAAAGACCTTCGCCTTGAAGTTTGATGAAAACATTTAATTATCAAAGACCATGGCCTAAGACAATAGAGAGCACATATCACTTGGGAAATTTATTTTATTAGAGCATTCTATTAAGGGATTTTTTGTATAAAAAATAAATCATTCAAGGGGTTTATCTGTTTATACCATGTCAATAATAAAGTCAATTACAATATGAAGAAAACATTTAGGAGCGTCCTAACTAGTTTGGGAATGAATCGAAAATAGCAATCGGACAAAGACCTTGGCTTCAGAGCATAGACGCTACGTTTCACTAGGGATTTCCTTATACAATTGTTAGGTAACGGAACTCATGTAAGGCAGAAAACACAACAGCAAACGAAATCAAAGCGTTATGCATGCGGATAGAGATTAGAGTTGCCCTCGAAACGTTTCAAAAACATTAAGTCGTAAATTCGTGCTACAGTTTCCTCCCATAATAATATCGGAAATGTCTCTTTGTTGTCTGGCATCGGGTGATTATGCATGCATATATATGTATGTGGATATGGGCGTAAATATGCAAATAATGCCCTGTCTGTGTTTGTATTTGTATTTGTCAAGGGGACACACCTCGTAGGGCAACACCTGTTTGGCATCCAGAAAGGGGGCGTTGTCGTAGGCGCTCGCCCGTCGGCAGCAGGCGAAGGGATCGTGATCCGTTCTGGCCAGCAGCAGATCGTGCAGATTCTGTCTTTGTTGTGCGCAGATATATGCCAGCTGCAATGCGTAAGAGGGGTTAACGGTTAATCATCGTGAAAGATACGTGACAGCTTAAAATATATATAAAATATACGCATAGGCTATATAGGGTGCGCCCACTTTTATATCGACACATGAAAATTGTTGTAAATAAACGATTTCGATTCGAAAAATAAGCTAGTATTTATATTTAGGATACAGTTAAATTTGTTTGGATTCATTTTGAATATCATTTTAGTCTATCGCAGTATTTTTGGCAGTATTTTGATCATTAAGATTTTGAATAAACATTTCCAAAACTTGTTGTTTCCAAAATGGATCACAAATAATACTTAAGTTAAACAAAATTGAAGCGGAACAGAAAAAAAAAATACGTGGCAATATGTGTAAGAATTAATGATATCTTATTTTTTAACGGAGAAAGACGGAGCACCCTGTACACCTACGATCGATATACCTTTGTTATGGTGGTCGCATTCGTCTCCAGGGCACCCGTTAGCTGTGCGAAGGCCGCGTGCTCGTGCTGGATGAAGAGCTGCTCCTGGCGCAGGGTGCGGGCGAGGTCCATTATCTCCAGCAGATTGCCAGCAGCTGAGGGTTCCATCTCGAAGCCGTGGCTGGCTGGAAAGAAGGGAAGGAAGGGGGGGGGAGAACCTTTAGTAAAGTTATATATTTAATCTAACCGCATCAACTGCAAATCAATCAAAAACAATTCGAATAAAATTCAATCAATAAAAGTAAGATGTAGCATAATTTCGAAAGTTTTAATCTCCTATGCATATAAATGAAATCCAATAAAAGATTGTTGTAATCATCCATCAGACTAGTTTAAAACCCTATTTACATTTAGTTTGTTAATTTATTTATGGTTTATAACGCACGTAACCGTTTTATATAGCCTAGGGCAATAAAGCGGTTCGAATGAAGAGAAAGGCGCACAAAGTGACGTTGATGCCCCTACGTCAGAGGTAAATGTATGAAATAGGTAAAAACTGGGTTAATGACCTTGTAACAGGCAGAAGGAGTCGTAGCAAAGTATATACTATATTGTCGATGGGCGACTATCTGGAGTCGAATTATCCTTGTCAGTCTGTCTGTCCGCCCGTCCGTCTATCCTTTTGGATGAAGGCGTCGATCTCAGCAACTATAAGAACTAGAGCAGCTATTTTGCAGAATGTAGGAGGTCTATACCATACGCAGATCGAGTGTATTGCAAATGTTGAATGTGACGCCCCCTTTACGCCCTGACTGATAAATAGCAAGCGTAATATTAAACAGAAGGTTGTTATTCAGAATATACTATATTCTCTCTAGCATTATGGTCACGGTGTCTGCTGTCTGTTGCGCCCGACTATAGACTTCCCTACTTTCTTTTGGAATTATTTGGTAAGACTATGATAAGTAGGTAAAAATTTTAACTTAAGCATTTAAATAAATTATGTTTAGTAGCAATTTCAAGTTATCTTACAAACAAAACAAGTTAATTAAATTTAAATTTCATTTAGGTAATATCAGGCTTGATGAGTTTTTCGATCAGTGTGACCAGACATCGTTAACCGCTAACTGTCCAGAAATAATACGGTAATAATTGACGTCTAATCGATGTGTTTGAGATATGCATATAGAGCAGCTTATCTGAACCGTAGCTGCTGGGAAAGTCCGAGATGTTTTTCGAGAATGTATGAATGTACGAATGTACGAATGTAGTATGATGCAAGGCATGGGAACATCTATTGTTTGGCTATCTTATCGATAGGAGAAACTAAGTACGCTTGACTTCACGACTTAAAATCTAAATTGAATATGTACATATGGCGGATATATAGGTATGCATATCGCTAGATAACTGTAGATAAACAGTGTGACCAATGGACAGGTGACTGGGCGATCGGATTCAGTTAGGATGTATGCTTGAATGTAAGTATGTACATATGTATTTATGCTTGTGTGTATGTCTGTTTGTCTGTCTGTGTGTATTTATGTCTGTCTGTCTGTGTGTATGATGTGTGTGTATAATGTATGTATATAAGTAATTGTGTGAATGCGAAAAATGGCAAACAAAAATGAGGAATGTGAGGCAAAAAAAAAAGAGAAAAATTAAATAAAAACAATGCTGATTTGTTGCGCTAACTACACACACACACACACACATCCAGACAGACAACAACAACCCCGTTGATGGGTCACCAAGAGGTGGGGGTGGTCATTGTAATGAGCCTGCAAATTGGTGGAAGTGGGGGGGGGGAGGTGATCTCTCTACTCCACACTCTTCACACATCACGTTGACAGCGTGTCTCTCTGTCTGTGTCTCTCTCGCTCTGTGTGTGTGTGTGCATAGTTTAATTCCGTTATTTCACGTACCAAGCACTGAGCGCAACGAGTGCGAATGACAAAGCGCTAAACGTCAAACGCCAAATCAGCGGGAGGAAGTGCAATGGCAAGCTGGAGGTGGGCAGGGGCGGCAGCCGGAGAGAGACAGAGAGACGGCGGCGGTGACAGTCAATTATGTGGGCGTCTTTGCGAGTGGGAGCGAGCGCAGTAGCTGAGGCGAAGGCCAAATGCCTGTTGTTGTTGTTGTTGCTGTTTCTGTTGCTCTAGTTGTTGTTGTTGTTTGTGGTTATTGTTGTTTGTTTGGGCTGCTGTTGTTGTTGTTGTTTGTGTTGTTGTTTGTGGCGTAAAGCGGGCCTCATGAATGAAACAATTCGCCTTGCAATAAATAAATAACAAATCGCAGTTTGCAAACGACGTCACACACACACACACACGCACACAATCACAGCTAGGGTTTGTTGTTGTTGCGTTTAGTTGAGCGTGTAATTATTATGAAGCTGCAATCACTGAGAGACAAACTGCCTACATACATATGTATATACACATACATACATACATACACTTGTACATATCTACATAATGCCTGCCACTTGTGTGGGTTGATTTGTGGCAAGCACACACACACACACACACACACACACCAGACGATTTGTATGTATGTATTAAACTGCGTCTGATTTCGGGCCTCGCTTACGTTTTTCTCTTTATTTGTTGTCTTAGCTGCGCTTGTCGTTTGTTTATTATCGCTGGCCAGAAATCAATCGCTTGGCTTGCAGAATTGCGGAGCACAGTGGACAATAACACGCGTCTCTGAACAAAACAAAAAAAAATAACAAAAACAATCGACTTATTACTGCTACGATTACATATACACTGAAATGCAGAAATAAGCCAAACACCGTTATCGATTGCATGCCCGTGCAGCCCTGCAGCGGCAGTGCTGCCCATCAGTGCTGCCAGCAATGGCTTGATGCAAATTTTTTAAATTTTAATAAAATAATTTATTTTCGTTATGATTTACTGTTACTGTCTGTTGTAGGGTTATATAATGATTTCAATTTATATATACAAATGTACATATTTAGTACTATATTATAGGATTTATGATACTATTAAGGCAGAACAATTGGGTATATTCTCTTCAGTCTTCTTATTATTTTATTCCTTATTTCGTTAATTATTTTATTATTTTACTTTTTATTGTATACCGTATTCCGTCAATACGTCAATAGAAGCACAGCCGAATAAGCCCAGAGTGTAATTTATATATGTAAATACAAAATAGCTGCAAATGAACATAAAAATAATAAAATATAAAAACCTAAAACTAAAAATAAATACACAATATTAAATGTAATTTTAAATGTATTAAATAAATTCAAGATAAGCATAAATAAAATAGTGAAAACCGCTAAAGTGGCAGCGCTGAATAAACATTCGAATTGCGAAGCCCGCTAAACTGGCAACGCTGCACGCCCAACATTGTTTTCCAATACTGCCCCAGTCAGCTGTTTGCTGTTGTTGTTCGCATTCTCGACTTTAGTTTTGATGCGGATTTAAAACAATAATAAATATAAATATATTAATAAATCAGTAAATCACAATGCCGAAAGTGCGTCGCAGCCGCAAATCGCCGCCGGATGGCTGGGAGCTAATCGAGCCCACGCTGGAGGAGCTGGAGCAGAAAATGCGCGAGGGTAAAAGCCGGAATTTAAAAAAAATAAATAAAAAACCTTTTAAATGTTGATGAATTAATAGTTTAACGAATTGCAGCCGAAACGGAGCCGCACGAGGGCAAGCGCATCACGGAGTCGCTGTGGCCGATCTTCAAGATACACCACCAGAAGACGCGCTACATCTACGATCTGTTCTTCCGGCGGAAAGCCATCAGTCGGGAGCTGTACGACTACTGCGTGAAGGAGAAGATCGCCGACGGCAACCTGATCGCCAAGTGGAAGAAGTCCGGCTACGAGAACCTCTGCTGCCTGCGCTGCATCCAAACACGCGACACTAACTTCGGCACCAACTGCATCTGCCGCGTGCCCAAGTCCAAGCTCGAGGAGGGCCGCATCGTCGAGTGCGTCCACTGCGGCTGTCGCGGCTGCTCCGGCTAAGCATCCGGTATCCGATATATATACTATATATATATAGCTCTTAACACACTCTTACATCTAATCAATCTGTAAATCCGTAGTTCCACGTAGTCTACACGTAAATTGTTCTGCTTCAGCGCCTCCGATCAGGCGCAAGAAATGCATTCTGTATGCTGCAAATCCAACCGTGTTTTAATGCTGTTTTTACCCATACGTATCGTTACTTAAGCATTTACAAAATACCCAAAGAAACCACATTCAAAGCGAGTCGAAGGTCATCGCATTTATAGATTTTTAACCGCTGATAACTTGGATTATGCATAAATATACGAAAAAAAGAAGATATATACACTCGCTTGACTAAAATAGATATATTTTCTTGATCATGTCAAGTATTTTAAAATCTTGGGCTAAGCTATACATAAATGTAGAATATAGAATATTATTACTGCTCAAATCGCCCACAACTCTGCAAATCACAATATTGATCATGTCAAGTTTAATATCTCCAAGAATTTCAAGCTAAACTTTAAAGTAGAGTATAGAATAATATAACTTGATTATTGGGCTTTTGATTGGAAGGATTAAGTCGACCGAAAGTTATTTAAAACTGTCGATGCCACGCCCACAACTCCATCAAAACAACATAATAA
>JAWNNJ010001113.1:0-18292 GCA_035045125.1 Hypselothyrea guttata
ACAAACAATAGCACAATTGAATAATTATAAATTTATTAAATACTTACCATCAAACTTTTTTCTTATTTCACCACAAATTTTATGCGCGTCTGTCGCGATTAACAAGCCGAAAACGCAAATGAAAAGAGAATACAAAAAATTCACAACAACGACGCGACCAGCGAGACGTACTGAGAGCCTCTCAGTGAGAGGGAACGACAGAGACAGAGAAGGAACGATTGCGCGTCGCTGAGTGCGAACGAAACGAAGAGAACACGAGAGAGAGCGAACAATTCGTAGAAACGAGAACAAAATAAGAAATACGAGCGACTAGCTTCGCTTTTTCTTTCGTTTGCGAGTTCGTTTACGATAGTTTTTGGCGAACCTTCGCTGCCTGGTCCAGTGGGATTCGTCTATTCTACATGTTTCTATGTATGTTTCTATTTATACATACATACTGCTGCAGGACAAGTGCGAAGCAATACATGCAGTATTGAGTAGCGTATATCTCCAATGTTTATTAACCGATTTCAATGCGCTTTTCAGGATAATTAAATATAATAGAAGAGAGTATATATACCAAATAACAACATTCTATGTTTCATATTACGCTTGTTTTTGAACTTTTAAGTTTAACTATTGTGTAGCTTATATCTCCTGTGTTTCTCAACCGATTTAAATGCGCTTTTCAGGATAGTTAAATTTAATACAATAGAGCTTGTTTCAAATATGTTTAATATTACGCTTGTTATTCAACTTTTTACATTCAAAAACACGAGGTTGTGTGGGTTTTATTGATTTTTGGGCGTAAAAGGGGCGTGGCATCCAAGATTTGAAATAAACTTGATCTGCGGATGGTATATACCCACCTATTGCAACAAAAACGGCTCTAGCTTTTATAGTTTCCGAAATCGACGCGTTCATACAGACGGACGGACAGACAGACAGACGGACATCGCTAAATCGACTCAGCTCGTCCTCCTGATCAAGAATATATATCCCTCTAACGGGTAAGACCGTCTACAGACGGTCTCCAGTTTTTGGCGTCTAGCGATCAAACTGTTGACTTTTTTGAATCAAATGAAATTGATATATCTTTAAAATTAAATTTCCATTCTTTCAATGCTCGTTAGAGGGTTCTATGGGAGCTATAGGTTATAGTCGGCCGATGTGATCAATTTTTTTATAGTATATTTAAATTATTTTTTTAGATTTTTGGTAAAAATTTCATAACGATATCTCTACTCGAAGTATTTATGGCCTCAATTGTGCACTCGCAAGCAGCGCAGCCAGCGCAGGCAGCGCAGTCTCGATTTTTTACGCTCAGCCCGGCAAGACCGTCTGTAGACGGTCAAAAGTTTTTTCCACCTGGCGGGCGTTCTAATCAATATTTTGGGATGAAATTCAAAACTTAAGCTTTTGTCGACAATATTTACCACCAAAAAAAAAAATCCCAACTTCGTACGACCATTATTTCGAGTTTGCCCGTTAGAGGGATATACTTTGTGGGGTCTACCACGCCTCCTTCTACCTGTTACATACATTCTGACAAAGTTATTAACCCTGTTTTTCCCATTTTCAATTGGTACAGGGTATAAAAATATACTGCTCTAGAGGAAACGCATGAAGATTATGTGGGTTGCCAAAAATACACAAACAGAATACACCACTAAGACCAATAGCAGCCTCAACAGAAGTACCGTGTTACAAATTTAAAAAATTGAAAAGGGTCTATTAACTTAGTGCAAAGAGGAAATGTATGTAACAGGCAGAAATGTATTGATCAGGACAACAAGACGAGTCGATTTAGCCATGTCCGTCTGTCCGTCTGTCTGTCTGTCCGTCAGTCCGTCTGTATGAACGCGTCGATCTCAGCAACTATAACAGCTAGAGCAGCCGTTTTGGTCATTTTTAAAAGGTGTATACCATACGCAGAACAAGTTTATTCCAAATTTTGGATACCACGCCCCTACCGCGAACAATGGCCATAAATACAATAGATTGACCAATTTGAACGCGGAGATATCAGCAACTATAATAGCTAGAGCAGCCGTTTTGGTCATTTTTCAAAGGTGTATACAATACGCAGAATATGTTTATTTCAATTTTTGGATGCTATGCCCCTACCGCGAGCAATGGCCATAAATATAATACATTGACCAATTTATGACATATAAATTTATGTAAGTAAATTGTTTCTTCTACGAACTGTTGAGATGATTAATATCTACCAATTTTACAAATTTCAATTTAAATCGGTCAATTTTTTAAAGAATTATAATTAATTAAAGATCTTTATTTTTTTTTAATTTTTTTAAATTTTAACTATAATTTTGATGTACATATATATGTAGTAGTAGGCTATGCTACATATAATAATATCCTGATATACCATTTGCACTATACTATACACAAAAGATAAACAGTAGAACGTTGGTATTCGGAAAATAAATTGAATTAGATTCAAAATATATAAAATAAATAAATAGAATACTGTTCCAACAAGGCTGATCTTTGGTACAGGGTATAAGACAGTCGGGCTTGCCCGACTGTCATGTCTTGCGGGCGCTAGCCCGCGAGATTTTTACTTTTTTAAAGTAAAGGGTCTTAAAAGAATACTGTAGAGACAAGGAGATAGATTAATGTTTGCATTTGCATTTATATTATACTCACCTTTTTGTAGTCTAACGTTAACATTGAGCTTTGCAGATGGTTGAACTATTAGTCAAATGCAAGAAATTGTGATCGTGATACGCACTGTTTTTTACTACTTAATAGAAATGTCAACTTTTTTGATACGGTACTGACCCAAAACTAATCCAAATATCAAACATAATAAACCATTAAAACGAACTTATTTGCATCAATGCAAAGAAAGGGTTAATTGATACTTAATGCGAACGACGATACCAGACAATCCCATGTACTACACCACCGCACATTCGCTCGTGCCGGACGCCCACACGCTGCGATTATTGTACTCGTTTACCACTGGGCAATGCACTTTGTATTTTATGATACTGGGACATATTAGGGCTTTTCACTATATGTGTCTATTACATGCATTTAATATTATTATTTCTGAGATCGATATGTTTGCCACATAACGCGAATTCATATATTCCGCTTTTTGCGTATTAAAATAGACCGCACCAACATCACCCTGCTCAACGTCTTTCTAACAACTAATCGGTATGGTAGACTAGTAGCATTCCATTCAGTTCAAACATAGTTCAATTGAACGGTTCCTCAAACTGAACTAAAGAACTGTGGCTGCGTTCACGGATGGAGTACTCCCATAGAGTAACTACTCCAAGAGTGGAATTGTCACGCCCCCTGTCGTCGTTATCGATGGAAATGTTTCAACCCGGATTGGAACGTGTTATTTAACAGAATGTTAATTAACAGAGGCATCCAGAGTGAGCTCCCTCTTGGATTGACACCAGGCGATCAGCACTGAAAGCAAGGCCTGTGAGCGCTCGCTGCAAATGTTTTCTGTTTTGCTTTTCCTTCTCTCTTTTGCGTTTCTTGCGATTCTCTTGCTGTCGTGTACACACATACATATGCATGCCTGTATGTGTGACTTGTGTGAAAGTGTGCTTGTGTGTGTGTGTTGGCTGCTGAGAATTTGATTGATTTGCCTTTGCTTACAATTTTTATACCCTGTGCCCATTGAAAATGGGAAAACAGGGTTAATAACTTTGTGCGAATGTATGTAACAGGCAGAAGGAGGCGTGGCAGACCCCACAAACTATATATATTCTTGATCAGGAAGACGAGCTGAGTCGATTTAGCGATGTCCGTCTGTCTGTCCGTCTGTCCGTCCGTCTGGATGAGTGCGTAGATCTCAGCAACTATAAAAGCTAGAGCAGCCGTTATGGTCTCTTTTGAAAGGTGTATACCATACGCAGATCAAATCAATTTCAAATCTTGAATGCCACGCCCCTGCCGCCCACAATGAATGAAATAAAATACATTCGCCAATTTAAAAGACACTGAGATATTTACATGAATTCTCTCTTCAGTAGTTGATAGGTCTACATCAGACACAGATAAGGCTTTCTTCAAATTTTTGATACCACGCCCCCTTTACGTCTTAATCAATAAAAACCGAATAACAAGCGTAGTATTGAACATAGAACGTTGAAACTCGGAATATATACTCTTGTGTATGGTAGTTACCTATCCTGAAAAGCGCATTAAAATCGGCCAATAAACACAAGAGATATGAACGAAACAATATTACAGGCGTTACGCCGCTCGCCCTTTAGCAGCGCAGCCTGTAAAGCATGGCATACACAAAATGGAAGAAGAAGAATTGCTGCTACGCTCCGTGTGATAGTTTTAAAAAATTATATTTAAAATATTTTATACTGTATACGCGACCGCGCAGCGCCAGCTTTGGCACAGGGTATAAGACAGTCGGGCCCGTCCGACTGATCTGCTCCGCCCATTCTGGTTCAATTTGGATTCTGGACGTTGGGCATTCGCTTAGCAGCGATATTAATACTCTTTCTTTTTTCTTATATTGCCTCACCGCCAAAATATGAGAAAAATAAGGAAAGAGTATTACGTTTGCAACTACATGTTAGAAATTAACAATGCTTGCTCGTGCGCTTGCTTTTGCCGTCGGCAAATTCAAATTTCTGCGTTGCTTGTAGATTGTTGTTGGCATTTCTTGTACGATGGTTTGCAATTGCTTGCAATTGCAGGCTAATTGCTTGCAGTACTTAGTTGTACCTATTTTCTTTTTTGGTAACTAGTATAAACATATTATATTCAAAATTCAGCAAATTTTATTCCGAGTTATGAAATAAACATATTTTTAAATTTAAATCAATTTATTTTACATGTGTTTTTTTTTATTAAACATTTTATTGCATTAAATTTACATTTTATAACTAAATTTAATTCACAAGACGAAGCAATGCGTATATATATGCGACTAACTTGTATAAACATTTTTTAATATTTCAATACAACATTTTTTATTTATATAAGTTTATTTAATACATGCCAACATTTTATTTAAATATATAAACAAAAAATAAAATATACAAATATTTTACATATACAATTACATATAAAAACAATTAACTTTAATATACAATTAATTAAATTAAATATATACAATTATTTTACATATACAATTATATTATATATACAATTAAGTTTAATATACAAAATTAAATTAAATATATACAATTTAATTAATATATTATTGAATTATATTTTATCTACATTATTTAAACAAAATTTAAACCCCTTTTTTATTATCAACTTAAAAAAATAATATTAAAAAAATTCATGCGTTTATAAAAGAATTTGCTATAAGATAGCCAAACAAAAATTTATAAATAGTATAACTTTTATATTATATTATTTAATATACATATATAAATATATACAAAAATATATGTAAACGGTAATTTGCAATAAAATTAGCTGAAATTTGAATATAATAAGGCCATACAAAATGTTTAAGAATTTCACACCTGTAAAAAAGCATTTACAAAATTCATACATCGAACAGGTACATACATCCCCACACAAGCCAGCCCAGCCAATGCCACGCAAGCAGCAGCAAATAACTATGAGAACTAACAGTCAACAAGCAAACGTAGAAACAAACGCAGCCAAGGTCACAAATTAAATTTTTGGCAACCTCGCTAAACACCGAAAGCATAGCGAACAAGATAAATTTGCTCTCATTGCTAACTGCTCAATACCCTTCACAAAAATTGCCTTATATCTAGTGGCAGCGATATACAAGGCAATTTGAAAGTGTATCTACGGTACGACTGTCCAAACGAAAGAGAGACAAACTCAAAACTCAAAAAGCAAAGCAGAAGCCACATAATGCAAAACGAACGCCGTCGGCATGCCTTCGGTACGCTATCGGTACGCCATCATATGGTATGCGGTTGAGTAGGTAGAGAATAAGAAAATCAAAACAAACGAGCATGTCTGTTAAGATAACATTGTTATGAAGTGCGCCTGTTATTTAACAGACAAGCCGTCTGTTATTTAGCAGACCGACCCAATCTGGGTTGAAAATCTTTTGCTATCGATAAAAAGGGGCGGACATTTCGGCTCTTGGAGTAGTTACTCTATGGAGTACTCCCATAGAGTAACTAACCTACAAGAGAAGTAGCGCCCGCTCACTGTTATCGGCATCAATGAAAAATTTTTCAAACAGGTCTGGCTCGGTGTTATAAAACAGAATGCTGTTTAAAAGCATTTTTGAGTTGACACCAGGCGACCAAAACTAAAACCAAGGTCTGTGTGCGCAGGCGTTTGTTATCTGTTATTGCTCTTCATTCTTTTGTGTTGTGTATATCTCTCCTGCTATTCGTGTGCATACATACATATGTATGTATGCCTGCTCAGCTAGCAAAGTTCGGAGCGCTCTAAATTAAGTGCCTGAAACGTGCACAGTATATGAGCATTTATGGAGTGAACTCATAATTGTGAAGTTTTTCGGAGAAAATTAAGACTCTTAAAATCGTGGGCTCATAAAAAGCACTTATGTCTGAGCATTTTCAGAGTGAGCTCCTATTCAGTGAGGGTGTTCAGAGCACATTTAGTGCGCGGGATCCTAAAATGCACTTATCGCTCATTTACCATAAGACTGTCATAACTCAAAAAATTGCGTTAAGAGATAAAAGCGTATAAAGTTTTCAAGCGTTGTGTATCTCTATACAAAGCGGAGCGACATATTGTCTTCTAACGCTCTGTGTATTGAAGATAGGATAATGAAATTGAATAGATACATACATAGATTATTAACCAACAAACATTACTGCATTAACTCAAAAATCGCGTTTTTTGAGTTATAACACTCTTCTGTTAAATTAGCGTCTGCATTCCACCTGCATATTTCACACCTATGTAGGTGAATAAGTTTATTTTCTATCGTCTTGCATATCGCATAATTCTGCATTCTGTTATATTCATTACTGGTATTTTCGTCTACTCACCTACTTCAACTTCGAAAATGCTTAGAAAAAAGTGAATTTTAGGAGCCCGCGCTCTAAATGTGCTCCGAACATCCACACTGAATATGAACTCACTCCAAAAATGCTCCGACATAAGTGCTTTTTATGAGCCCGTGATTTTAGGGCTCTTAATGTGCTCCGAAAACCCTCACAATAATAAATTCACTTCGAAAATGCTCATATACTGTGCTTTTTTCGGGCACTTAATTTAGAGCGCCCCGATCTTTGTTGGCTGGGTGGCTGATGTCAATTTTGATGATTTGCCAGCACATACAAATTTAATATTTTAGAAAAATTTGGTTTTTGGCCGTTGGGCATAGTCTTTGGTCTTTTGTTGTCAAACAATGCTTGCTGCAGGAATTGTATTTTCTGCTTTGCTTGTAGATTGTTGTTTGCAATTGCAACCTAATTGCTTGCAGTAATTAGTATAGACCAGTGGTGCCCAAACCGAGAATAAAAAGCACGCACTAATACACACAAATAAAAACACCAATACATAGACGCGATCACACATACGGGCTGGCTCTCCCCATAAGCAAGAGCAACAGCCCTATCTAAACAGCAGCGAGAGCAATGGCGTGGGCACCTCTGCCTTAGAATAATAAGCATATAATTCATATTGTTGGTCATAACGAACTCAGCTCACTAGTATAAACATATGCAGCTGGATTCGATATTCCCTATAACTACTAAAAGTGGCCAACGTAGCATAAACATAAGCATATCTGTCAATGTGCACTTATGCACTTATTGTAAACATAAAAGCAAGCCGCTTCACGCGCTAGATATAAACATAGATTTTGCTAGATGTTCCCTAAGCGTTGGTTGCGTTGCACAGAATCAGATCTAATTAGACCCTGTACTTTAAAAAATTAAAAGGGTCTTTTAATTTAGTGCAAATGACAGCTGTGTGTAACAGGCAGAAGGAAGCGTGGTAGACCCCACAAAGTATATATATTCTGAATCAGGACGACGAGCCATGTCCGCCTGTCCGTCCGTCCGTCTGTCTGTCTGTCTGTCTGTCTGTCCGTCTGTCCGTATGAACACCTAGATCTCAGCAACTATAAAAGCTAAAGACACCAGCTTGCCGGATTTAAGTAGTCAGCTAATGCAAGCAGATCAAGTTTGTTTCAAACTTTTGATATCTCGCCTCCTTCATCCGCGAATCATCAAAAATCTATACATATCTCAAAAATCTCGAAAACTATAAACGCCACAGCAGCCACAATAATTGCGCTACAGACTTGTAATTTGGCATGTACGTAGTCTATGGTATTCTCCACCGATGCTAATAGTTTAATTATAATTTGAATTGGAAATGGCGAAGATATGCAAGAGATTTTGTTTTTTATAATGCATGTATGTGCCATAGCAGCCACAATAATAAAGCTACAGACTTGTAATTTGACATTTACGTAGCCTATTGAATTATCCATCGATGCTGTAAATTACATTACAAACGGAGAAGAAACAGCGAAGTTATGCAGCAGTAAATTGTTTTATAAATGTATGTAAGCGCCACTACAGCCATAGTTTAAAAGCTATAGACTTGGGATTTGGCATGTACGCAGCCTATGGCATTGTCCATCAATGCTGTGAATTATTTTACCAACGGAAAAGAAACATCGAAGATAGCGCAGACAGAGCAGCCGCCTAGATCTTGCAAACTATAAGTGCTACAAATACCATTTTTTGGTATTTATGTTCTCCTATGCAGCCATCAGATCAAGTTAGTTTGGGTTTTTTGATAACTCCGCTCATTCCGCCGCTAACCGAAAAACAAATTTAGCAACAGTTTGCAGTTTAAAAGCTTCAGTTTTAAAGCTAAAGATTTGGGATGTGGCATGTACGTAGTCTATAAGAAACAGCGAAGAAAACAGAAAGTACAGGGTGTCCTATAGTCGGTTGCGTCCAACTGTAACTCCGTCCTTACTGGTTAGACCCTGTATTTTAAAAAAATAAAAGGGTTTATTAATTTAGTGCAAATGACAGCTGTGTGTAACAGGCAGAAGGAAGCGTGGTAGACCCCCCCAAAGTATATATATTCTGACTCAGGACGATGAGCTGAGTTGATATAGCCATGTCCGTCTGTCCGTCTGTCCGTATGAACACCTAGATCTCAGCAACTAAAAGAGATAGAGACACCATTTTTTGGTATTCAGGTTCTCTATTATCGTACGCAGTACAAGTTTGTTTCAGATTTTTGATATCTCTCCTCCTTCCTCCGCGAATCATCAAAAAACTACACCTACCTCAAAAATCTCAAAAACGATAAGCGCCACAGCAGCCACAATAATAGCGCTACAGACTTGTAATTTGAAATGTACGTAGTCTATGGTATTCTCCACCGATTCTATAAATTAATTTGTGATTTAAATTAGAAATAGTGAAGATATGCAAAATACAATTCTTTTCAAAATGCGTATATGTGCAACGGCAGCCACAATAATGAAGCTACAGACTTGTAATTTAGAATGCACGTAGCCTATAGAATTATCCGTCGATGGTGTGAATTACATTGCATTCGAACATAAAACAGCGAAGTTATGTAACAGACAATTTTTTTATAAATGTATGTAAGTGCCACTACAGCCACAGTTTAAAAGCTACAGACTTGGGATTTGGCTTGCACGCAGACTATGGCATTATCCGTCAATGCTGTGAATTACATTGCCAACGGAAAAGAAACAGCGAAGATAGCCAAGACAGAGAAGCCACCTTTATCTTGCAGACTGTAAGAGCTATAAGTACCATTTTTTGGTATTTATGTTTTCCTATGCAGCAATCAGATCAAGTTAGTTTGGGTTTTTTGATAACTCCATCCATTCTTCCACTAACCGAAAAACCAAATTAGCAACAGTTTTCAGTTTTAAAGCTACAGTTTAACAGCTAATGACTTAGGATGTGGCATGTACGTGGTCTATGACAATCTCCACCGATTCTGTGAATTACATCACGATCGGATAAGAAACAGCGAAGAAAACACAAAGTACAGGGTCTCATACATTCGGTTGCGTCCGACTGTAGCTCCGTCCTTACTGGTTAGACCCTGTACTTTAAAAAAGTAAAAGGGTCTATTAATTTAGTGCAAATGACAGATGTATGTAACACCCAGAAGGAAGCGTGGTAGACCCCACAAAGTATATACTAGGTGGGCTGATAAGTCCCCGGTCTGACACATAGATGGCGTCGCTAGTATTGAATGCATATTATTTTTATATAGTACTAACCTTCAAATTTGCCAAGCTGCCATTCGTGCTCTCTCCTCATGGAAGATCACCTCAAGGCTGGTAGCGGACTGCTGGCACAGCCTCCAGCAAATCTCCACAAGAAACAATGTCTCACTCTGTTGGGTACCGGGTCACTCCGGTATCCCTGGAAACGAGATAGCTGACGAACTAGCAAGGGCCGGTTCGGACGCTCACCTCATTGGCCCTGAACCCTTCTGCGGACTCAGTTGGGCATCTGTCCGGAACATCATCGGATGTTGGCTGACGGGTGAAACGAAAAAACACTGGTTAGCTCTGGGTGGCATGCGCCATACCTGGAAGCTAATCACTCCCTCGCACAAAAGAAAAGCACTGGAGCTTTCCAAGGCGGAGTTAAGACTTCTCGTGGCCTATCTCACAGGCCATCACAAGCTTAACTACCACCTTCACAAAATGCGTCTATCGACAGACCCAGAGTGTAGACTCTGCAAGGAAAATGATGAGACTGCCATACACATATTATGCGACTGTCCAGCCATAATATGGACTAGAAAACGGTACCTGTGCAAAGAGCTAGTGAGTCCTGCACAGTTGCAATCCACTCCAACAAAAGACCTACTCGCCTTCATCAGGGAGGTTGAGTTGCTTTTGGTAACATAGGGAGCCAAGGTGGTACAAAAGACCTCTCGGTCGCAGTACACTACACCATCTGTTGTTTGACAGACTCCCTCCTTAATAATAATAATAATAATAATAATAACCTTCAAATGATTCGTGTCAAAATTTGACGTCTGTCAGTCAATTAGTTTGTGAGATAGAGCGTCTTTTGTGAAGCAACTTTTGGTATTGTGAAAAAAATGGAAAAAAAGGAATTTCGTGTTTTGATAAAATACTGTTTTCTGAAGGGAAAAAATACAGTGGAAGCGAAAACTTGGCTTGATAATGTGTTTCCGGAGTCTGCCCTAGGGAAATCAACAATAATTGATTGGTATGCAAAATTCAAGCGTGGTGAAATGAGCACGGAGGACGGTGAACGCAGTGGACGCCCGAAAAAGGTGGTTACCGTCGAAAATATCAAAAAAATCCACAAAATGATTTTGAATGACCGTAAAATAAAGTTGATCGAGATAGCAGAGGCCTTCAAGATATCAAAAGAATGTGTTGGTCATATCATGCATCAACATTTGGATATGCGGAAGCTCTTTGCAAAATGGGTGCCGCGCGAGCTCACATTTGCCCAAAAACAACAACGTGCAGTACTACGAAGGAGTGCTACCAAAATGGTATCAAAAAATTGGAAGGTCGTTATAATCGTTGTATCCCTCTTGAAGGGAACTATGTTGAATAATAAAAACGAATTTTGAAAAAAAAAAGTGTTTTTCTTTGTTAGACCGGGGACTTATCAGCCCACCTGTTATATTCTGACTCAGGACGACGAGCTGAGTTGATATAGTCATGTCCGTCCGTCCGTCCGTCCGTCTGTCCGTCTGTCCGTCTGTCCGTCTGTGTGTCTGTGTGTCTGTCCGTCTGTCTGTATGAACACCTAGATCTCAGCATCTATAAGAGCTAAAGACACCACCTTTCCGGATTTAGGTAGTCAGCTAATGCAAGCAGATCAAGTTTGTTTCAAACTTTTGATATCTCGCCTCCTTCATCCGCGAATAATCAAAAATCTACACCTACCTCAAATATCTCGAAAACTATAAACGCCACAGCACCCACAATAATAGCGCTACAGACTTGTAATTTGGCATGTACGTAGTCTATGGCATTCTCCACCGATGCTATAAATTTATTTATGATTTGAATTAGAATTAGCGAAGATATGCAATAGACAATTTTTTTCAAAATGCGTATATGTGCCACTGCATCCACAATAATAAAGCTACAAACATGCAATTTTGCATGTATGTAGCCTACAAAATTATCCGTCGATGTTGTGAATTACATTACAAACGGACAAGAATTAGCGAAGTTATGTAACGAACAATTTTTTTAAAAATGTCTGAAAGTAACACTACAGCCACAGTTTAAAAGCTACAGACTCGGAATTTGGCATGCACGCAGCCTTTGGCATTATCCGCCAATGCTGTGAATTATATTGCCAACGGAAAAGAAATAGCGAATATAGCGCAGACAGAGAAGTCACCTATATCTTGCAGACTATAAGAGCTATAAATACCATTTTTTGGTATTTGTGTTTTCATATGCAGCCATCAGATCAAGATAGTTTGGGATTTTTGATAACTCCTTCCATTCTTCCGCTAACCGAAAAACCAAATTAGCAACAGTTTTCAGTTTTAAATCTACTGTGAATTACGTTACCATCGGATAAGAAACAGCGAAGAAAACACAAAGTACAGGGTCTTCTACAGTCGGTTGCGTCCGTCTGTAGCTCCGTCCTTACTGGTTTTATTATGAATTTTGTTATTTAAAGTTTTCTGTAAAAACAAAAATTGTTTATATGCACACACTGTTGTAAAACAAAAACCAGAATGGGCGGAGCAGATCAGTCGGACGGGCCCGACTGTCTTATACCCTGTGCCAAAGCTCGCGCTGCGCGCTCGCAAATACAGTATAAAATGTATTTAAATATTTTACATATTATTTAATTTATTTATATTTTGTGTTTATTAACCGATTTCAATGCGCTTGTCGAGATAGTTAATTACAATAAAACCAGAATGGGCGGAGCAGATCAGTCGGACGGGCCCGACTGTTTTATACCCAGTGCCACAGCTCGCGCTGCGCGCTCGCAAATACAGTATAAAATATTTTAAATATAATTATATAAAGTTGTCATACAAAACGTAGCAGCAATTCTTCTTCTTACTGTGTTATGTGCGCCAGCTTTAACGGCCGCGCTGGTAGAGGGCGAGCGAGTTGCCGCCTGCAATATTGTTTCGCTAATAACTCCCGTGTTTATTAACCGATTTCAATGCGCTTTTCAGGATAGTTAAATATAATGAAAGAGAGTATATATTCCAAATAACAACATTCTATGTTAAATTTTACGCTTGTTATTCGGTTTTTATCGATTAAGGCGTAAAGGGGGCGTGGCATCCAAAATTTGAACAAAGCCTCATCTGCGTGTGATATAGACCTATCAACTACTGAAAACAGAATTTATGTAAATAGCTTAGTGTCTCTACAATAGTCGAATGTATTTTATTTCATTCATTGTGGGCGGCAGGGGCGTGGCATCCAAGATTTTAAATAAACTTGATCTGCGTATGGTACACACCTTTCAAAAGAGACCAAAACGGCTTCTCTAGCTTCTATAGTTTAGAAAATCTCAGCGTTCATCCAGACAGACGGACAGACAGACGGACAGACGGACAGACAGACAGACGGACATGGCTATATCGACTCAGCTCGTCTCTCTGATCAAGAATATATATACTTTGTGGGGTCTGCCACGCCTCCTTCTGCCTGTTACATACATTCTGACAAAGTTATTAACCCTGTTTTTCCCATTTTTCAAATGGGCACAGGGTATAAAAATATAGAAGTATATAAAACTTTCACACTAAACGTATCAGCAGAACTTCCTCCTCTTCCCTTTATACGTGCGTCAGCTGCGCTGCCAATTGCGTAGCTTATATCTTTGTCTATAAACCGATTTTAATGCGCTTTTGAGGATAGTTAAATATAATAGAATAGAGTACATATACCAAATAACAACATTCTATGATTTATATTACGCTTGTTTCTGAACTTTTAAGTTCAACTATTGTTAAGCTTATATCTCCTGTGTTTCTTAACCGATTTTAATGCGCTTTTCAGGATAGTTAAATATGATACAAGAGAGCTTAAGTTCCGAATAAATTAAATTAATATTACGCTTGTTATTCAACTTTTTATGTTCAAAACAGTAAGGACGGAGTTACAGTCGGACGCAACCGACTGTAGGAGACCCTGTACTTCCTGTTTTCTTCGCTGTTTCTTATCAGATCGTAACGTAATTCACAGTATTGGTGGAGATTGACATATACTACGTACATACCATATCCTAAGTCATTAGCTGTTAATCTGTATATTTAAGACGGAAAATTGTTGCTAATTTGGTTCTTCGGTTAGCGAAAGAATGGAAGGAGTTATCAAAAATCTCAAACTATCTTTATCTGATGGCTGCATAGGAAAACACAAACTCCAAAAAATGGTATTTATAGCTCTTATAGTCTGCAAGATAGAGGTGGCTTCTCTGTCTGCGCTATCTTCTCTGTTTCTTTTCCGTTGGTAAAAATAATTCACAGCATTGACGGATAATGCCAAAGGCTGCGTGCATACCAAATTCCAAGTCTGTAGCTTTTAAACTGTGGCTGTTGTGAGATTTACATACATTTATAAAAAAATGGTTTGTTACATAACTTCGCTGTTTCTTCTCCGTTTGTAATGTAATTCACAACATCGACGGATAATTCTGTAGGCTACATACATGCCAAATTGCATGTTTGTAGCTTTATTATTGTGGATGCAGTGGCACATATACGCATTTTGAAAAAATTGTCTCTTGCATATCTTCGCTAATTCTAATTCAAATCATAAGTAAATGTATAGCATCGGTGGAGAATGCCAAAGACTACGTACATGCCAAATTACAAGTCTGTAGCGATATTATTGTGACTGTTGTGGCGTTTATAGTTTTCGAGATTTTTGAGGTAGGTGTAGATTTTTGATGATTCGCGGATTAAGGAGGCGAAATATTAAAAGTTTGAAACAAACTTGATCTGCTTGCATTAGCTGACAACCTAAATCCGGAAAGGTGGTATCTTTAGCTCTTATAGTTGCTGAGATCTAGGTGTCTGTTCTCTCTAATTTGCATATATTCCGCTGCGACTAGAATTAAGCAATTACATGAATAGGGTATCAACTTGCGACGTTCATTGACGTTTGTACTTCGTCAAAGTTGTTGTTGGGAATTTCTGTTTCGCTTGTGTGTGTATGCAGAGTTCGGCTGTGGATCGGCCTTTGAGTGATGTTGCTGTCTTTGTCGGCTTTGTTTGCTGTTGGGAAGTTCCCACGGTAGTTCGTAGTTTTGCGTTCGCTCAGTGGATTCCATTTCAGTGTTGAGCGTCGTATTGTGTTTTATTATTTTATGTATATCTTATATCCATTTTTCAGCATATTTGTGTTATGTATATAATTATTAATTTTATTAGACCCTGTACTTTAAAAAAGTAAAAGGGTCTATTAATTTAGTGCAAATGACAGTTGTGTGTAACAGGCAGAAGGAAGCGTGGTAGACCCAACAAAGCAAATATATTCTGACTCGGGACGAAGAGCTGAGTTGATTTAGCCATGTCCGTCTGTCCGTGCTTACAGTTTAAATGTCGGCAGCCGACTGACGTGCGTTTGAGGTGCGTTCGTAGCGAGCTCGCATGCAACCATCTATTCATTTTAAAGGCGGCTGCTCGGTTGCGTGTTCGACTCGCACAAGTTGCATGTTGCCGGGACGCGATCGTCGAGATTTTTGTGAAACCACTTTTTTGGCTGTTTGACGCCTCTATGTATTGAGTGCTTAGTGCTACCACCTTCACAAAATGCGTCTATCTCCAGACCCAGAGTGTAGACTCTGCAAGAAAAATGATGAGACTGCCATACACATATTATGTGACTGTCCAGCCATAATATGGGCTAGAAAACGGTTTCTGCCCAAAGAGCTTGTGAGTCCTGCACAGTTACAATCCACCCCAACAAAAGAACTACTCGCCTTCATCAAGGAGGTCGAGTTGCTTTTGGTACCATAGGGAGCTAAGGTGGTACAAAAGATCTTCCGGTCGCAGTACACTACACCATCTGTTGTTTGACAGACTCCCTCCTTAATAATAATAATAATAATAATAATAATAAGCAACAATAGTTGGAGCTAAACTGTCATCGTAAGTGACCGCAAAAATATCGTAATAACCAACAATGGTTGTATTCACCAGGTTACCGCTCAATGGATCGATCACCAGATACCCTATATAATGCAACCCTTCGCTCTATGTAAACTGGTGAATGTGTTTGACACATTTTGCAACTTGCAACAGTCTTTTATGCAACAAATCTTCAAATAATAAATTTTTAAAATGCAGTTATTGTTGATATATTAGATTACATTTTAAATTGAAATCAGCTGTTTTATCGACTATCGATGTATGGAGCGAAAAACACAGCAATGGATCAGAAAAATTTTATGATTCATGCACTCCAATTTTATGATCCATTCAGGGTTGCTTTCATCGGTTATCGGGTGATCGATCCATGGAGCGGTAACCTGGTGAATACAACCAATGGCTGCGTTTACGGACGTTGCGCTCCATGAAGCGATAGTTCGATAAATTTAGAGCGCTCCATGCCAATGTAGAAACTGTACTGTACGCTTTATAAGTTATATATTTATATAATTCAGTTACTACTGTTCAGTACTGTAGCTCTGCTAGAACTAACTTTATGTTCGAACTGCCTGGAGCCTATGAACATTGTGTGACGTATATTTCACAGGCTCCTACATTCCTCCTCTTTTATTGCTATTAGAAATTCGCCTTAAATAACCTTCTTCAAGTGTGACACGTGTCTTGTTTGAGTTCTTATACCGTCTGACACCTCGATGATATTTCCAGTTTTCTTCACTATGGTATATTCTGACATATCAAAATTGGGTGTTAATTTATTAGTATGTACTGCGTTTTTAATAACAACTTTATCCCCAACTTCCAGTCCATTCTCTTTCGCCCCTCAATTTTTGTCAGCCGTTTCCTTTCCCTTTTGTTTGCGAATAATATCACTATCCCTTTCATCGGAATCTAAGTATTCCCCCAAAACATCTTGGATACCGGGTATTTTGTCTCTAATCATTCTATTGAACATTAATTCAGAATGAGAAGTGCCCGTTGTACTATGTGGTGTCACATTATACATCATTGTGAATTCCTGTAATGCATCCTTAAATTTCATTTTTTTTTATATACGCTATTTTAAGTCTCTTCACTAAAGTTCTATTCATCCTTTCAACCTCACCATTCGCCTGTGGCCAATAAGGAGGTGTAGTAATTTGATCGATTGCCTACTGTTGTCCGTTCTGAGTTGTAGTGAATTGTACAAGGACAGCTCCCAACGCCACAGGACTGGCATCTGCAATTAAACTTGTTCTTGCTTTGCAGTCAAAGAAAGAAAGGTTTGTTATGTGTGCCAATTTCGATTTCAGCTTCTCAAACGCTCGTTTTCCCGTATAAATTTCGTATCTTTTTTTGTCATTTCCCGTAGAGGTTTTGTGTGATCGGCCAAATCTGGAATGAATTTCCCCACATATGTGATCAATCCCAAAAAACTCCTTACTTCTTCTTTGGTCATTGGAGGACGAAAATTTAAGATAGTTTTTACTTTCTCTAGATCCACTTTAATACCACTGTTTGATAAAATAAGACCAAGAAATTTCAATTCCTTTGCTTTCCAGATGCTTTTACTATCATTCAATAGCACATTATTTCCTTTAAGTCTCTCACATACCAGTTTTACAGCTAAATCATGTTCCTTTTCCGATTTTCCATAGATAATAACATCGTCTAAATAATTCATAGAATTGTCACAAAATGCTAACATTTCTTCCAACTTTCTTTGAAAAATTTCCGGAGCTGAACAAACACCAAACATTAGTCTTTTATATCGAAATAAACCTTTTGCAGTAATAAAAGTAGTTATCTCTCTGCTTGATTGATCTAATTCCAGTTGGTGGTAAGCGTCCTTGAGGTCTAATCTTGAAAAATACTTCGCGTCTCTTAATCGCAGCATAAAACTCTCAAATGTCGGTAAAGGATAATTCTCCGCAGAATTGCCTTATTAGCTTGACGCATGTCAGAGACGAATATCGCCGCTCTCTTTAAAAGCCACTACCATTGGAGAAATCCATTGACTATGTCCACGAATCGGCTCTATTATATCCCGTTCCAGTTAAGAAACCAGTAAGGACGGAGCTACAGTCGGACGCTACCGACTGTAGGAGACCCTGTACTTTGTGTTTTCTTCGCTGTTTCTTATCCGATCGTAACGTAATTCACAGTATTGGTGGAGATTGATATATACTACGTACATACCATATCCTAAGTTATTAGCTGTTATAGT
>JAWNNJ010001114.1:0-12111 GCA_035045125.1 Hypselothyrea guttata
ACTACTTTCAGTTTCAACACGCAGACAAACTCACACCTTGCAGTACATTTTTAACGAAATCACATTTATCTAGTTGCCAAAATAGATGTTGACGAGCCGACAGAGCGACAGCGCCATTTGAGTTTGCTTAATACATTTTCCAGAACATTATTTACAAACTTAAGCGACGTGATGCGATTTTTTAATATCAATATTTGCTGTTAGGCGAGCGAAGGAACAACAGGACGCACAATGGGAGCAGGAAAAGTAGCAAAAAGTATTAAATAAGCAGAAAATAAATGTCGAACAATTTTCAGTTAAGAACTCAAGATCCCTAAGCCCATTTGGCCTATGACTGTAGCCATGAATGTGTCTGCGGATGTGTATGAATGTGTGCGTGTGTCAAAGGCCTGTTAGTGCTGTGTTGGGGGCGTGGCAGCTCGGCAGGGCGCTGCGACAAAGGCAACGCTGGCGGCATTACAAATGAAGAATGACTTGGCTTGACTCGAGTTGAGTTGAGTTGAGCTGAGATGAGCTGAGTAGAGTTGAGTTGACTTTGACTTTGACGCCGCCGTCGAATCAAAGTCGAGTATGCCTAAATGTATCCCCAACAACAACAACAACAGCCCCAAGATATATAGCTTCTGGAAAGTCAACGCACATGTGGCGCTTGTTTTTTCCTCCCCAGGTTGTAGGAGTTTCCCGACGTCGCCTTCTGTTTGTTGTCCAAAGTGTCGCGGGTTCGTTTTGTGTTTTGTGTCTTGCGTTTGCTTCGCACGTTTTCATTTTCATTGATTCGTTCAGGCAGTCGTTCATTCATTCATTCATTCATTTCTTCCCTTCCGCCTTGGCTGTGGATTTTTTCATGGGCAGACTATGGCTCGATTTTTATTTCATTTTCAGACCGTCTCAACTTTACGGTCATTTATCAAATTTTCAAAGTCACATTTGGCATTGTCACGCTTATGTATTGTTCCTGTTTCAGCTCTATATCCCAATAGAAAATGGGCAACGCAATCGAAAAGGCTTCTTAAGGTGGGAGATGTTGGCTGTTTGGGTATTGCGTGTACATTTCAATAAAAAAAATAAAAAAGAGTAGAAAATGTGAGACGTAATGCATACAAGAAAAAATGTTTAGGCGAGTTCATGCTGAGCGGGTTGCATAATGAGTTGTAATATTCCCCAAAAGGTTAAAAGAAAGCGAGGCGCAGAACAAAAAGTACTGTACTAAAATATAAAATTGGTTAAAGGCAACGTATAAACAATGGAATGGAAACCAATTTTCTGTGGGCTGACACCGAAGATAAGGTTGATAAGGTAAAGCGCTTGGGCTCAAAACAAAATAATTTCAAAGTACTTAAAACCATTAATTAAAAGTGTTGATTAAAAAATTTGGAGAACGGATAAAGGGATAAAATACAAAACAGCGAAGATATGTAACAGACAATATGTTTGAATGTACGTCTGACTGCACCGCTTCGTTTTTACTGGTTATGGGTGAATTAATAAATCACCTTTCAGTGTTCATTATTTGTTTCTGAAGCTTAATACCAAAGGATAACTTATCATCCTGCATCCTAGTCATCCTTAAAATCCTCTTAAATAGGCTGCGATTCCGTATCCTACTCCTCCGGTGCTTGGGTCTCTAACTGCACATGCCGCTGCATAAATTGTAGTAACCCAAGGAGCATCCTTGATGGTGCCTCAATGAGTAATGGACCCCAGCGATGGGCAACTTTATCACCTGGGCGCCACATTTACATAAAAAATAATAACGCAAAAATAATAATAATAACAGGGAATATGTACAAAATTAAGCTACACTGCACAAAAGCAACGGCAACATTAAAAGCACAAAGTACGGCAATCATTTTTAATTTATTGCAGAAATTTCGTATTAAAAATACAACAAACGGGCAGAGCAAACAGACATCAGCAAGTGAGAGAAGGAGAGAGTGAGAGGGACAGGGAGATGGAGATGGAGAGAACGAGATGGGGAGCCAAAACTTAAACAAATTATGTTCGCGTGTCGGCTGCGTGGCATTTTTATGAGCTGCTCTTCCTCGCTGTCACGCATAAATGACACGCGTTAATTACCTGAGCGAGAGGGGAATACACGGGTATAGAGAAAGAGAGAGAATGAGGGCGAGAGTGAGAGGGGGCACACAAGTCATATGAAACTGCAGGAGGCAGGAGCCGTAGCTGTGGGATGTCCGTGTGATGAGCGCGGATGGACATAATATTGTAATTAGTTGACAAGTCACGTAATTGTTTTGTGCTAATTTTTACCGACTTTTTGCTTTTTTATTATATTGTCATGTAGCCCAAAACTTATGATTTATAGGCGCTATGTGCCCCAGCGAAGCCGACTTCGGGGCTGGAATTAATGGGCACGCTGTGATAGCAGCAGGTGGGAGCACAGAATCAATTAGTTAAACGCAGGTACTTAGATTGATAACAGGCCAAATTAAATGAAACTCATACATCACAGGTAAGAGAGATATAAAGCGACGCTAAATACAACTAAGCGGCAGAGATATATTGCAGAAAACATAGAAATTTGTTATAGCATGATAGATAGCTACATGGCAAAGGTTGTTGCATGATAGATAGCTGTGGAGACAGTATTATTATTACTTGGGTGGATGGGTAAATGCACAGAAATGAGCGCCCTATATCGTTTTCTTGTCCACTCTGCTGGGTTGATTTCGGTCTCTCATTAGCTAGTAGTATTATCTTTTCGATCGGTTGTTTTTGAAGTTTTTGTCAAAAATTCTAACGCGCTCTGTTATTTAGCAAGATTAAGCGCCAGTTTAACCGAGGAGCTATTATGGAACATTCAAGATAAGCTCTTGTTATGATCATCAATCAAACGCAATCGCAAATGGATATCTGCATTTTGGCAATTCGAATGCGATGCTTAACAAATAACGCATTAAATGCGATGCAGTTCTGTCAGTTCAATACTCGTAAAAATGCAAACATTTCCTTGGCTCTCGTATCATAAGCGTGAGATCTATTTTGTAGCAAAAATAAATAAAAAACGCTGCCACTCAGCCACTCGAAAATGCTGAATGAGTATTTGCCTTTCGTTTGGCTTGGCCATGAATACATACAGCCACTCATGCAGTATTCAGTCAGTCAGTCATTCACTCAGTCTGTGAGTCATTCAGTCAATCATTCCACGGCGGACAACATTGTACGCTCTGGAGTCTTGTGTCAATATTGACGCACAAAATCCTTTTAATTTCCCAAAAAATATTCACATTTTTGGCAGAGAGAACTCGCCACGCGTTGCACATTCATCTAATGAAAAGCTGCGCAAATAGCCGAAGGCAGACCAACGGATCCAGAAGCAAGTTGGAATGGTCTCGGGTTATCAGTGGAAAGTCTAAGCCTCTAAACTGATTAAGTTTTGATTGCAATTTGCAATTCGATTTTCGCAGTCGGAGCGTCCTGTCTGCGAACGAAACTTTTCAATAATGTTGAATCATTAATATTTCAATAATACCGTCTGGCTCTGGTCGAGTCTATAAAGCACTCTTCCTTTCTACTCGCTTGTTGCATAATTGACTTTGTCGCTTTGACTTGGGCTTCGGCTGGATTTGCTATTATTTCTCATTTTCCTCCCTTTATACAATATATATGTATGTACATTCACTAGCTATTTTATGAACATGCGAAAGATTTTTGTGTTCTGCCACTGCAGTTCAGGCCAACGCAGCCAGCCATGATTTATTATGCGGCTTTCCTCATTTTTTGCTTTCTATTAGCCACGTTTTATGCGGCTGCTGCAGAGCCTTTTTCCTGCTATTTTGCAGTCTCTTCTTGTGGCCCTAAACGCTTAACTTGTCCTTTTCAATTTCGCTGTCTGCGTTTTTTCTCATCTTTCGTGCTAAAACCCAACTATACTTGTGTTCTTTTCCGCCAGCTTTTCTTATTCACTTTGCCGCGTCATAAATATTTGTTGTTATCCTTGTTGTGATTTGATGTTTGTGCGCTTTTATTTATTGTAAATATTATTACTTCTCGTTATTAAAAGCACAAGAGAAGCCAAGCAGAAAAACTGAGCTGCAAAGAGCTATTGTCTTCCTTGCCCTGGCTTTGGCTATGTCCTGACTACTTATTATGCTGGTTTTACGGCAAAAATTGACAATCATAAATAATTCAATACATCCTGTTGGCAATGCAAAACCTTTTTAAGCACAATAGCACTTAGGAATAAATGTAATTTATTGCGCCAGTTCTTAAAGGATTTACTTCCTTTAAATACAACATTTTAAGCAAATATTTACCACTTTTTCACTACATTTTAAAATCAATATAAGTTTAAATTTATTATAAATGTAAATTATAATTGATATTCGTTTAAATCATAGAAAAATACATAAGTGCGGTATTCCAGTTTGATCTTGATATGAATTTGTTAAATATAAGTTATATGCAATAAGTTATCTGAGCATTTTAATAAATTATTTTTTATTATTTATGCAAATTTTATTTTAAAATCAAAAACATCATAGAGAAAAGAAGTAATTAAAACATACATTTTAAATATTTCACATTTATTTATTGTTCCCCCACAATATAATACTTATAAACAATATATGTAGCAATTATTTCATCGGTGTAGATTATCGTTGTGATTGGCAACATTTAATTATTTATGTACAGTGTCATGGTATTGTAATTACTCAAAAGAAATTAAATTTTGTTGAGGCAATATGATAACCAATAAATGGTTTTTCCTTAGTTCGATTTAAACACAAAATGATACTAAAATATTTTTAAGTTATGGCAAAACATTAATTACAATTTTTCAAATAATTTTGTAATTTTATTTAAATTGTAATCAATTTAATTTGTCTATCGCTAAAACTGCAACCGCAGTAACCACAATAAGCCCAGCCACAAAACTACAGTCATAAGTTGCAAAGTGCAACGTGCAACAAGCAGCAACTGTTGCCACTGCAGAGGCAGCAACAAGCTGTTGATGAATAATTAAATATAAATTTTCACACCTCAATGTAAATATATAATTTATTTACACTTGTTCAGGTCCTTTGCAGCAGCAGACCAAAAGCAAAATTACCACTCTCGGTGGCCAATAAATCAGAGGTATAATGCATAAATAATAAGCAAGAAAATGACCACAAGAAAACAACAAACAAAATGAAAAACAACAAACAAAGTGACAAAGCAAAGCTAGCCAAAGTTTAACGAAAATACAATGCAAGTTGCACAGAAAAAGCCAAAAAAGGAACTCGAAAATACAGAGAGCAAAAACTCACGCAATTAAATTGAATATGCAATAGTTAAAGGTTTGTTTTTATTGTGTGTGCAAACGCATTTGGGTCCATTAATTAAACGGCCAACAGAGCGTTAAGTTACGCAGAGGCAGAGTGCGACACACAACACTAAAAAATAACAGAGAGAGAGAGAAAGAGGGAGAGTGTGAAAAAGACAAACAATCGCTGGCGTTTTTTCGCGCTTCAATTAAATTTAATTGCATTTTGAAGGGTCATAAATCTCAAACTGCCGAGCACAGTGCGCAGATAAAGGAAAACACAAAAAGAGCAACAACAAGAACAACAAGTGGAAAACATTCTGTTTTTTGTGGCTATCGCTGCCAAGCGCATCGAATGCAGTATGCAAAGCGAGAGAGAGAATGCATTTGATTAATGGGGTTAAATGCGCATCGAGCAGACCCCGAAAAACAAATTAGAAAATGCATTCGAACAGCAAAAATCTATCAAGCAGCAAATTACAAACACGACGCGCATCTTGCTCAGTATATAAATCGCCAAGAGTCAAAACTCAACAACAAATTAGAGCCGAGAAGAAAGCAGATTAGCTGTCAAAACTTTTCATTCATCTTTTCAGCATTAAAAGCTTCATTATTATAATGATTATTTTTATTTCCAGGCAGCTGGAGTGTTAATTTATTTATTGCCTCGACTATATGGCCATCAAAATATTGGGGAAGAATTTAAAAGACATGTGAGTGTGAGGCTCATCCATTTTGCACACACTCTCTCACACGAGTCTGACGACTTTAAAAAGCAATAATGGGAAAAATGAGGGGGAAAATGCGTTTGACGGCAGGAAAAACTTTTGGGCAATTCATTTTAATTATTCACGCGACGGCGTCGTTAGATTTTACACACTCTACCCATATCAAGTGTACCAACAACAAGAACAACAACAGAAAGCACTGAAAGGGAAGATCTCTGTCTAGGTGGGGAGCCAGAGGGTTGAGGGAGGGGTTGCAGTACGCTTTCCACTTGATTTATGACCTTGGCTCGGCTATACGTAAGCTGAATTATCTACGATAAGAACATCGAATTGTTATTTATAGCCATTGTTGTTTCGTTTCGAAATTGTAGATTGAAATTAATTTAAACTGCAACCCGAGATAACTCCAGGCAGAAAGCTCCAAGTGTAATGGGTTTAAAGAAGAAACTTATCCTAATCGTTGAGAATTAAATTAAGGCTGTGCCTGCAAACTGTCAACCGTTTCTCTTTCTCGGAAATTATCAAACCACCTTTAAATAATTATATATAAATTTGGACAATATTTTCTTATTTATATTTAAAAAGTTATTTGACAAAATTCACTGATTATAAGTGTAGTTTGTAACGCTTTTTGTTAGCATTATATGCTTTTTAAGATAAATTGATTACCATAATATTTAATCTCATCTGTAGCTTTAAGTAATGACACTTTATGGGTTTCATGCATCTACTCCATCATTGAGCACACTATATCTATGTATAAACATTTCATTTGCATTTACGTATATTCTTCTTCACACCCAAAAACTCTTGTGGCTGAGGATGCGTTTTACTGCCCATGGCTTTTTTATCATTTGCATTTCCTTGCCCGAAGCCGAGCATATCATAGACGTATTTGTGCATTCTACTCAATTGCATAACCATATTGCAGTGCAGGGAGGAATCGAGTTGAGCTGAATTGAGTGGAGCTGAATAACTGAACAATAAGTGGAACATATTGCAATTGCTACTGTCAATAATATGTGCATATCGATATATCAATAGAGTTCTCATTTCCACACATTAAAATTGCTGCAGCATTTTGCCCATAAATCTCTGGCACAGCTGCAGAGGAGGAGACCGAGGACAAACACAAATGGCAAATGGTAAAATGGTAAAATGTTTTTGCCAAACTGCAATTTACTGCTGCATCGATGCAATACTCTTGCTCTTTTGATATTTGCATATTTTTGCACTCAAAAGGCAATTGAAATGGAAATGGCAATGGAGAGGGGCGTGGGGAAAGGGCAAAAAGCAGCATTGAAAGCAAAATCTATTGCCAAACTACAATACATATTCCGTTATTTACTTACTGATTTTAAAATAAACTCAAACTGTATGAAGACAGCAGAAACGCACTCGCTCGACTGGCCAAAACGATTGTGCAGTCTAATGGCCAACTGATTCATGCTGACCCAGTAAAAAATTTCAACTCGCTTATCTCAGGCTCTGACAAAACAAGTGGGGATAAGGCAGATCAGTCGGACGTAAGGCTAAAGTCGAATGAAAGGCTACAGTCGGCCATAACCGACAGTAAAAGACGCGTTTCAATTATACGCATGCAGCCATTTAAATTAAACTGTTGCATATCTCCGCTGTTACATACTGATTTCTGATCAGGAAACTATATACTCTTGTAGTTAAAGGAAGAATGTGTTCCTTTTTACTAACCTAATAGACCCTCTTGTAAAGTACAGGGTCTAATAAAACAGAACGAACTTGCCACAAATCGTGGCAAGCTTCGGCTATAGGTGAATTTATGAGCAGCGATTAGTTGCACAAAGTGTTGCACAAACTGGACTCTGGACACTGGGCATGGTTGGGCCGAGGTGTGTCCAGCTCTTCAGCAACGCCTAAGTGTCTGTCTGCCACTTATAAGTTGCACGCATGACTGGCAGAAGTTGGCCTGCCACTGCCACTGCCACTGCAACTGCATCGACATCGACATCGACACCCACACCCAGAAAGTCGGCTGCCAGTTGGCAGCTTGAGCTGCTCTATTGTGTCGATACTCTTGTCGGGAAATGTCATTAAAATTGCTCTTCATAAATCACACAGTAGTCTCGAAAAGAAACATGTTCTGCTGCTCTCTCCCTGTCCCGTCCCTCTCTATCGGTCTTCCTCATGCACTTCCCCCCTCTTAAGAGGCGGAGGCAACAGCCCGAGTATAACCTCATTTTACGGTCCATGAGCTGCAACGCTGCCAGCAAGAAGAAGAACCAAGTCATGGGGCAACTATTGCGTCTGCTGCGTTTGCATTCGATTTTTGAGGTTTTGTTCACTTGTAACCCCTGCCCCCACCACCACCCCCCAGTAAGTACTCCATGCTCTCTGGCTTTGCACAGCTTGCTTCATGTTTAGTTGAAGTGAGTTTGATTGGGATCTGAACTGTGGGTGCGTTATGATTTCTGAGCAAACACACACATGCTGCAGATTATGATGCCAAGCAAACATGTAGCGACTGAGCGAAATGTAGAGTTGGAGACAGGGGCAGAAATTGATTGAAAATAAGACAGATAGGAATAGATGCGGAAGAAGAGAGAGAGAGAAAATACAGGATCAGGAACTTATCGTAAGAAAAGAGCAGAGAGACGATTGAAGACTGAAAGTTAAGAAAATAAAGGGTCGAATTGAGCTATATTTGGAAGAAAGATACAAGCAAAAGAGATACACGTGTTTTGTAAGAAGAAGATAGAAAATAAAAAGCTACTGAAGTAGAAACAATTACACACAGAACGATAGATGTGGAAAATCCATACAGAAGACATATGCACAATGATTTATAAAGACAGATGATAAGAATTGAAAAGAAGACCGTGCCAAAAGATCCTGATTTTCCCTTGATCAGAAAACTTTACATACTTCACAATGGTTTTTTTTTTTTAAATATAAAATTGTTTTTAATTATTTTTATACTCTTACTGTAATGTAGTAATTTGTACCATAGTGAAGTATATATAATAGTTTCATTATATATATACAAGTGTATGTATTTAGTCCTATTAAATAGGGATATAATTTACTTTGGTAAAATAAAAAGTTAATACTAACAAACTTAGTTAAATAAATGTAGGAATGGGAAAAGAGGCAGAAGTAATGGCAAAGGGTGTTACTCGAAGTGGCCGCCGATATTAAAGGAGTATCGAGTAGAAAAGGCAGTATCGATTAATATATAAAAGTATCGAGTCGAGAGCATCGCATAGATAGAAGGGAGAAAGAGAGAGCGAATATCAGCGAGCGTCAATCGGTGCCAATCTCTAAGACGCTACGCACGCATTCGTTTTATCAACACACAATTTTCTTGTAAAACTACATTATAATCAACAAAGACATTTAATGAGTAAAATAAACTACACTATATACAATATTATAATAAAATTAATAGACCCTTTTACTTTTTTAAAGTACAGGGTCTAACAACGTCGTCAAGGATTTATTTGCATCAACGAATAACCTGGGACCACAAATTGGGGGCTCGTCCAGAATCTAAAAAACTAAAAAACCAGTAAGGACGGTGCTACAGTCGGACGTAACCGACTGTAGTAGACCCTGTATTTTGTGTTTTCTTCGCTGTTTTTTATCCGATCGTAATGCAATTCACAGCATTGATGGAGAAGGCCATAGACTACGTGCATGCCATATCCCGTATAGTTACCATTAAAATCATAGCTTTAAAACCTAAAACTGTTGCAAAATTGTTTTTATCAATTAGCGGACCAATGTGAAGAGTTATCAAAAAACTAAAACAAACTTGATCTGATTGCCGCATAGGAGAACCTAAAAAGCAAAAAATGGTATTTTTAGGTTTTATGCTTTGGAAGATCTAGGTGATTATATTTTTAAATATATTATCTCTGAATATCTTCGCTGTTTCTTGTCCGATTGTAATGCAATTCATAGCATTGATGGAGAAGGCCATAGACTACGTTCATGCCAAATCTCGTATCTTTACCATTAAAATCATAGCTTTAAAACCGAAAACTGTTGGAAAATTATTTTTCAATTAGCGGTCCAATGCGAAGAGTTATCAAAAAACTTAAACATATTTGATGTAATTGCTGCATTGGAGAACCTAAATACCAAAAAATTGTATTGCTAGCACTTCTAGTTTCCAAGATCTCGTTGGCTGTTTTTTGTTTTTCGCGGTTAGCGGATGAATGGGGAGAGATATCAAAAATCTAAAACAAACTTGATCTGCTTGCAGCATAGGAGAATCTACATACCGAAAATGGTATCTCTAACTCTTATAGTTGCTGAGATCTAGATTTTCATACGGACGGACAGACGGACAGACGGACATGGCTATATCAACTCAGCTCGTCGTCCTGAGTCAGAATATATATAGTTTGTGGGGTCTACCAAGCTTCCTTCTGCCTGTTACACACAGCTGTCATTTGCACTAAATTAATAGACCCTTTTATTTTTTTAAAATACAGGGTCTAAAAAATTGCGTAATTGAAAAAACATATTGTATTGACAATATATGCTGTGCAAAGCTGAAAAGAGTGAAACTGTGAAAATCTTGGCGTTGAAATAAGACAAAAAATTTCAACGAATAACCTGGGACCACATAAATTTTTTAAATTTCATAGAAACTTTAGCTATTTTCCTCAAGTTCTCAACCAAATGCCAGACACACATCTGTAGCTCTATATCTTATAGACACGCCACATAACCCACATAAAACTATTGCGGAGCACGTAAAATAGCAACTCGTTGGCAAAATGAAAACTGAAAATGGGGCAGGCGAGTTTATACTAAAGGCACACACAGACATTTCTCCAGTGGCATCAAAAATGCATCGCTTGAAGCGAATTTGCAACACCTTCATCTGCAGCAAGTTTGCCACTGCATATTCACATTGTGCTATGCTTTTTGCAACGCTTTTTATGGCTCTGAAAATTCTAGAAATTTTGCCGAAAATTTGCCATAAACGTGAGAAGCCATTTGCCAGCTCTTTAAATCAAAGTTAAGCAAATAGAACTGCAGCGGAAAATTTGTTTTCGCTCACTTGAAAGAGAACGGATGTTTAGAATGTCGTGCGGGAAATGCCGGGAAATGCATCAATCTGTGAACACAGAGGCGAATTAACTCTGGCCAACAGCAGCCAATGCCATAAGCGACACATGTGGGGGCAACAACAACAATGCCTTCGATTTGGCCGATAATGGGGCAGCAGTGCCAGGGCCTCTGCCTCCGCTCCCCTCTCTCCTGCTGGCAGCCAATGTCCGCTGTCTTATTCATGAAGTGCAAATTGGCAAAAACGTAAGCAGCGCACGAGAAAAAAGCGCAGAGTCAAAGAAGATTTGTTCGGCAAGTCTGGCAGTAAGTAGTGTGCAGATACAGATACAGATACATATGTATCTATGCTGCAGCAGTTGCAAGTTGGGATGGGGAGGGGGCGAATGCGAGAGTTACTTGGTGTGAAACAGGCGGAAATAACAGGAATTTAAGTGAATTTAGTGAAAGAACACATCAGCAACAAATCAGCAGGCGACGCAGAGCAACCGAGAGATAAAGACAACCTCCCAGATACCAGAAATAACACACACTGCACTGCGAGAAAAACTGCCGGCAGTTCTGCGCCTTGTTTGGGGTTAATGTTTGGCTCCTGCCTTCAGTTCAGTTGCTCTTGTTCCGCCGTTGTCCGCTTGCACTCTTGCAACTGGGAATCCAAAAGGGAATCGAGGCAACAGCCGGAAATGGCAAATATAAATCGTCGAAAGCTGCGGCGGATTTGTGGCACCCAGAACACACAACAACGCCAGCTGGGACACACAAAATGCGTCTTTGACATTGGACATTGACTTTTGGGGGAGCCTGTTGGAATAAAAGTTTGTTAAACCAAAACTCACAAGTGAATGGTAAACAAAATTTAGTTAATGAGTTCACCGTTAGGGGAAACAAGTATTTATTTCATATATTTAATTAATAATACAAAATTATTTAGAAATTCAACAACATATAATCTAAATCGGAAACTATGGAATTAAAATTACATACAAACATATATATGTACATGTAAATTGGGAATGACACAACTCTGCCATCCTATTAGGTATTCGTGCCGAAAACATA
>JAWNNJ010001115.1:0-11678 GCA_035045125.1 Hypselothyrea guttata
CATAAATTTTTTAAATTTCATAAAAACTTTAGCTATTTTCCTCAAGTTCTCAAACAAATGCCAGACACACATCTGTAGCTCTATATCTTATCAGACACGCCACATAACCCACATAAAACTATTGCGGAGCACGTAAAATAGCAACTCGTTGGCAAAATGAAAACTGAGAAATGGGGCAGGCGAGTTTATACTAAAGGCACACACAGACATTTCTCTAGTGGCATCAAAAATACATCGCTTGAAGCGAATTTGCAACACCTTCATCTGCAGCAAGTTTGCCACTGCATATTCACATTGTGCTATGCTTTTTGCAACGCTTTTTATGGCTCTGAAAATTCTAGAAATTTTGCCGAAAATTTGCCATAAACGTGAGAAGCCATTTGCCAGCTCTTTAAATCAAAGTTAAGCAAATAGAACTGCAGCGGAAAATTTGTTTTCGCTCACTTGAAAGAGAACGGATGTTTAGAATGTCGTGCGGGAAATGCCGGGAAATGCATCAATCTGTGAACACAGAGGCGAATTAACTCTGGCCAACAGCAGCCAATGCCATAAGCGACACATGTGGGGGCAACAACAACAATGCCTTCGATTTGGCCAAATGGCATGTGTGCAAATTGTCTAATGGGGGCAGCAGTGCCAGGGCCTCTGCCTCCGCTCCCCTCCAGCTGCCAGCCAAGTGTCCGCTGTCTTATTCATGAAGTGCAAATTGGCAAAAACGTAAGCAGCGCACGAGAAAAAAGCGCAAAGTCAAAGAAGATTTGTTCGGCAACTCTGGCAGTAAGTAGTGTGCAGATACAGATACAGATACATATGTATCTATGCTGCAGCAGTTGCAAGTTGGGATGGGGAGGGGCGAGTGCGAGAGTTACTTGGTGTGAAACAGGCGGAAATAACAGGAATTTAAGTGAATTTAGTGAAAGAACACATCAGCAACAAATCAGCAGGCGACGCAGAGCAACCGAGAGATAAAGACAACCTCCCAGATACCAGAAATAACACACACTGCACTGCGAGAAAAATTGCCGGCAGTTCTGCGCTTTGTTTGGGGTTAATGTTTGGCTCCTGCCTTCAGTTCAGTTGCTCTTATTCCGCCGTTGTCCGCTTGCACTCTTGCAACTGGGAATCTAAAAGGGAATCGAGGCAACAGCCGGAAATGGCAAATATAAATCGTCGAAAGCTGCGGCGGATTTGTGGCACCCAGAACACACAACAACGCCAGCTGGGACACACAAAATGCGTCTTTGACATTGGACATTGACTTTTGGGGGAGCCTGTTGGAATAAAAGTTTGTTAAACCAAAACTCACAAGTGAATGGTAAACAAAATTTAGTTAATGAGTTCACCGTTAGGGGAAACAAGTATTTATTTCATATATTTAATTAATAATACAAAATTATTTAGAAATTCAACAACATATAATCTAAATCGGAAACTATGGAATTAAAATTACATACAAACATATATATGTACATGTAAATTGGGAATGACACAACTCTGCCATCCTATTAGGTATTCGTGCCGAAAACATATTATGATGTTCATTATAATCCTCTAATAATCCTCTTCATAATCATAGACATCAGAAACACTTTAGAAAACTCACAAATTCTTTATAAACTACCACATCTCCACATAATCAGTCACAATTATAGTCATCTTATATCCCATAATCATAGTCATCATAATCGACAACCTAGTAATCTTTTTAACATCATCGTAAATTAATAAAAATATATATGTGGGAACAAGATATCAATGATATTCCTGTCATTCCCGAATTAATACGTATATTTTGTAGGACACAATACTATTCAGTCTAGTTCCGGAGCTCAACAGAGAAACAATCTAATAAATACGGAACAAACATGGAATACCGGGATATTTTTCTTTATTTATATCCCTGGTCCCACATATATTTGGACTTTAATTAAAAACTTGTACGTTATGTTGTAATAAGCTCAAGAACTTCGCAGAATAGTTGGAGCAGCATGGAGATTCCCTGGCATCTGGAAATAGCAGCATTGGATGATCTACCAGAAGCGACGAATGAAATTCATCGACAATAATAATAAAATTACAATTAAAATAAATAAATAAAATAGGAATAAATCAGTCAGACGGGTCCTAACTGTAGAATATCGTGTACCTAATATCTTAAATATAATTTTATGATTAAGCTAATTATTCCTATAAACATAGCGATGCAGACAATTTGCAGCAAGTTGATTGCTGCAATCAAATTTGCACGTATAAACACGAATGAAACCATTTTGCTGCAAACAAAGAAATTGCTAAACTTTTTTGCAGCAATATTTTGTATCATCTTGCTGCAGATTGTTTGCATCACTCTGTTTATAGGCATAATCAGCTTTATCATCCGATTTAGGCATGTTCAGGCATGGCTTGTAGAAGATGGAGGCGCATTAACTATTCGGATGTGGCAAGCTGCAAAACTGCAATGTGGGCAACATAATGAGGACTAAATGCATCTGAACAAAATGGGCAGAGAAGGAGGGAGCTTGCAGCTGTGGCATGCAACAGCAGAAGAGCAACAATCCCAATTGCCTGCAGAGCAATATGAACTCTCCATGGACAGACAGGCAGATTTAGCATATTCCAAATGTTTGTCTATTTAGGAATTGTGTTCAAGCTGTGCTCGTGGCTTGGTATGATTGTTGCTGTCTTTTGATTTCAGTAATTCCAATAAACGCACAATTGTGCATAATAATTGCATTGGCAAATACTTGCAACTGTTGGGGCAACATAATTATGTACATAATTATCTGTAATTGCAGGCACTTGCAAACTGCATTGGGGTTAACTGTGAAAACACTGCTGGCTGTGCCCTTTAGCTATTTCATTTAAAGGCGTTAACTCGACTAATGAATGAGCATTAACTAATGTTGCCGACTTGAGCACAAGTACCTCGAATATATAGAAATATCTGATTGTTCTATCTAAGCACATTGACTGCATTTACAGTCGAACTGCTTGCGAACAGGAACAACTGTAAGATAAAGTGTCTGCAAGCTGATGCAATGCGCTGAAATCAGCAATAACACTCTAAAAGAAAAACCAAAAATAAAGTACGCGAAAAATAAATAGCGATAGTCTATGAAAAATACCCTCTACGATGCACATTTCAAAAAATAAATAATTATAAAAGGGTATAAATAAATATTATATAAATGTATAAATAAATATTATATAAATAAATAAATAAATATTATAATCAATCATCAATTAACTAAATTAATGAATCATAAGTTAATAAATAATTTAAGTATATAAGAAACCTAGAAATAAAAAGGTGTTAGATAACAAACATTACACTAATTAATAAAATAAATAATTTATAAATATTATTAATAAAAACTCAGAAAAATATCATTGAATAAAATATACAAATAATAATCAATAAATAATAAATAAATAATTTGACATAAATAAAAAAAATTCCTACGAATCAATGACAATTTGGTAGCCGATAGAAGCTTAAATACAAAATAAGACTTAATTATGACGATTATTATTATTTAAAGTTTAATATAATCCGTTAAGGCTAAAGTTATGGCGACGGGAACCTTGAGCTCGAAGACGAATCCAAAAGTTTACAATACACAAAAGAGTAGGTTGTAAAACATATATTGGCGTAAATAAATATATAAATAGATGATTAAGTAAATAAATAATAGTTAATTAATAAATTTATAATAATAAATTGTAATTAATAACTAATTATATTTGGATAGCTACATATTAAACAAATTTAAAAAACCGCTTGTTGTATTTAACTGCAGGGTATCATATTAAAAGGAACCGAAATTCAAAGACTTGGGCTGTTGCGGTATTGCGCAATGTTGCATTCCTTTATTTCTGTTATTTCTTTTGCTCTTGGTAGCTGTTTTTCCTGGCTGTAGTTGTTGGTTTTGCCGTGCTGTGAACGAAGCCTGATGCATTTGATAAGCGGCACGTACCGCACGCCAAAAAGCACGCTGCACGTTGCTCATACGCCTGGTTAAACGAAGCGCAGAGCGCATAAGGGAAGCAATTGCAACTGAATCCCGACTACTTTATTATCTAATACATACCCAAGTGAGCTAAATGTAGTATATAATGCATTTGTTTGCCCTACACCAATACACTCGTGGGTATGTTTTTTTTTTTTTTTTTTTGTATAGGGGGGAAAGCATTAAAAGCCTGAGTCTGGGACTTTCACCCAGTAAAACCACCACCTACTCTCCGCTTCCCTCTCGTGGCACAACCGCTAGATATTACTTCGCGAGGGGGAGATGGCATGAAAGCCGTCACTAGATCCTATCTAGGATTTGAACTTTGATTGCGCAGTCTTTCAGCGCGACGCAAGGTTTGCATGATTTCTGCAGCCATGTGGCTTACGGCTAGCCAATTGTTTTGCGAGCTAAGTAGGATATCTAAAAAGTCAGTGACTATGAAAGGCCTCCCAATTCTTAGACTTAGCTCTTCCCGTTCAGCAGAAAATCTAGGACAGACAAAAAGGACATGTTCTGCGTCTTCTATGGTCCGCGCACAGTGTGTGCAAAACGGATCTACCTCATGCCTGAATCTAAAGAGATAGCTTTTAAAGCAACCATGTCCCGTCAGTATTTGCGTCATATAAAAGTCGGTTTGTCCGGGTCTTTCACTCACCCACCGCCTTACATCAGGTATGATGCGCCTCGTCCAGCTGCCGTTGCCGCTGCTCTGCCATAGGTCTTGCCACTTGTGCATTGTTAGCGCACGCTTGGTAGTGGTCGGCTCGCTACTTCTCGCCTCTGCAGCTAATAGTGCTAGTGGTATCATACCTGCTAGTACTAGCGCTGCATCCTCCGATACTGTGCGGAATGCGCTCAGCACTCGCAGCGCGCAAGTTCGGTAAGATGATCTGCAAGAGCGGCTGTACGTCTGGACTTCCATCGCAGGAGCCCATATTACGGCTGCGTAGGTGATGATGGACCTCACGACATTCGCAATGAGCTGTCTGCTTCGTTGGCGCGGGCCTCCAATATTTGCCATCATACCGGCCAATGCCCCTGTTGTTTTGGCTGCTTTGTTGGCGACGAATTCCAAGTGGTGTTTAAAGCTCAGCCTGTGGTCAATCTTGACCCCCAGGTACTTTATAGCTGGTTTAGAGCGTATCCTGCATCCCTCCACTGAAATCTCTGCGGTTTCGACCAACTTCCTGCTGCTAATAAGGGTATGTGTTTGTGTGGGGTATGTATGGGTATGTGTTTGTGTATGTTTGTGGAGCATCGAAACAAAATGGCGTCTGGTACCTACCTGTAATGGAGAATAGAGAGAAAAGTAGTAGAACATTAGTACAGAATCTTTACAAACAAGCAAATGTACAGAGAGATGCACAAAAGCAATTGGGCCTTGGCTTTGCAATTGCATTAGAATTTAAGATAAGTTCGGGTATCAAATTGAGAGCATGGGAATTGCTGTTGCGTTTCCATTTATTGTGTGTGCGCAGGCAGCGACTTGTTTACCAAACTTTATTACAACTTGGCAAACAGTCGTCGCCTTTGTAGTTTCAGTCAGGTCTGCTTTGGCTTTGGCCTGGGCTTGGTTTGGGTTTGTTTTCCTCTGCTCTGATTGCAGTTACAATCAGTTTACTGCACACATGTTGCCAGGTGTATCTGCCTCCAGTTGCTGCCACACACATGTTGCCATGTTCATTGTGTGTTCGGCTATTGTGTAACTGAAACACGGCAAAACAAGTGTAGACCAAAATACCTTCTGCAGCTGGAGTCAGTGTGAGCCGATAAAGTAATATCAAGTGGATGCAATCTCACCATCAAAGGCAGACAAAGTACAGCTTGATGTTAGCTGATATTTGAGCTATACAGAAGGTGTATTAGGTAATGAAATTTGCTATGTAAATGGCCTTTATCAAAATTTACATGAACAAGCATGGGTACATTTAACATATCTAAAAGAAATGCAGAGTTGTCGTTATTAGCATATAAATAGCAAAAATTGTCGAGTAATAAGTTCAATCCGTTCGTTAACTCTTTATACACCCTGTACCATTGAAATAGGTAAAAGCAGGGTTAATAGCTTAATATATATGTAGGCATATATATAAATATATAATCTTAAACAGGACGACCAGCTCGGTTGATATAGCCATATTAAGCGGTCTGTCTTGAGAACTTGGAAACTTTAAGAGATAGAGCAACTATTATCGGAAAGTAAGTCAGACAAAAAGGTAAGAAGATGCATTGCTCCTGCGATTCGTATATTTAAAATATAGGGTGCACGGCATTCTAAAGTCAGGCGCGTCCGACTGAGCGGCTGCGCCCCTACTGGTTAGAGCATAAATTTTCAATTTGCCTTCAACCTTTTCGTCTCGTCATTATCTAACCCGTAACGGAATTACTGAACCATACAAAATCAATAGATCGAAAATGTCATAAGTGATTTCCGCTACCGGTTGCCGTTGCACTTCAGTCAAGCGTAAAATAATTTGTGAAAATATTTACACAACTCATGACGAAAGCAGAAAGCAGAAATCGAACAAGAACTTCTTTCTCACAGCACCCAAATCGAAAAATCCTGCAAATTGAAAATATTTTTCAAGAGCTAATGGGCTAGCCATGTAGCAAGTTTCAACGTGTTGGCGTGGAGCCCTTTGCGCTTCAATGCCTCATACACAGCACACATATTTCATACCGTGCGTATTTGTATTTGTGACGCCCACACAAAATGGCGTACATCAGTGTCAGCTTAGGGCTCGCCTGGTCTGCCACCAAATCACAGAGATCACACACTCCCAAACACTTGGGTGGCTCGGCTTCTTAGCAGGCGCATAAATTCCAGACGTTGCCACTCTGGTGATTTGTGTGCCGTACTCGGAGACCACATCAAACAGCGTCCGTGGAGGCCGGGACGGAAAGGAAGCTCTGGGGTTTGGGCTTAAGCACACTTCAAGTAGGAGTGTGCGTGCGTGTGTGTTGAGGTTAAGAAAAAGGATTTGCCACCACACTGTCAGCGACATGGCGAAACTTTTCAGTATCCCACACGCTTCACGCCTGCCTGGTCGAGCAAAAACTCTCAGAGAACCAGCAAGACCCTGGCACATCAGTCGGACGTAACCAACAGTAGGAGACCCTATACTTTGTGTTTCCATAATCACTACATCACTGCCTCACACTCTACTACACCCTCAACCAAATCGAGCAAATTGTCTGTTGCATAACTTTGCTGTTTCTTATTCGATTGAAATGTTATTCACGACATCGTTGGATGATTCGATTGGCGACGTTTTTGCTTAATTCAAAGTCTGTAGCTTTAAGATTGTTCCTGCTGAGACATCATAAATGTAAAAAGAATTGATCTGCTAAGCGATAAAAGTTTGCGAGATCTGGGTCTTCATCCAGATGGACAGATGGACAGATAGACAGACGCATCGGCCATTTACGCCATTTACCATTCCCTAACCTAATAGACCTATTTGTACTTTTTCAAAGTACAGGATCCACAAATATGAAAAGTCGCCTGGCAAGTCATTTTCACATTTGAGTCGGGTTCTCCAAGGTAAGTGCCTGAGCTGAGCTTGTGGTCTGTGTGTGAGCTTTATGACAGTTGCTTCCCCTTCCTTTCCTTACCACGGCATTTCGTACTTTTCTTTTTACAGTTTTCTGTGGTTCCTGTGTGCGGTTTTTCACTTGTGACATGCCACGTGTAATGCAATTATATTGAGGCAGGCTCCTCAATATACATACATACGCACATATGTCACTCTGTCAGCCTGTCTATGTGTCGCTATTTATTCACTTTCCCCCCATCACACTTGCACTTTATGAAATTGATGCTATATGTGACTGTATCTGATGGATACATGTGATGATGCCTGAGGCGTGAACCTGCTTGTAGACAGCTTTTGGACTTGACTATTGATTTCCTAAAAATATGCTGGTTACAAATAGGGACAGCAGTATCGAATTTCAATTATCACAAGTGACTCCGTCCTAAAATTTAAATTCAAATTTGGCACGTTAACAAGTTAAAAAATTTCGGTATAATACCTAAAAAAAACTGTTTTATTGTGCTGTTCTGCAGAATATTTCAAAGCTGCAACTTTATGCATTTACGTATTTTTTAGCAAATCCTTTCCAAAAAAACATCCAATGTGAATTTGGCAAGAATGAGGGTTCGAATATGATTGAACATTTATTAAAAAAAGTTCCCCCTCTCATCTCTTTATTACACGGCACCCATCCATACCCATGCATCTAATGCCAGACAATGCAGCAACAGGCAGCAGAGATAATTGGCAAACTTTATTAACGCCCACAGCCAGAAAAACAAAGGCAAAGGGAGCGAACGGGAGGCGAAAATGAATATGAAATGAAGGCGACTGAATGGGCATGGTATTGGGGTGGGGTGCAGACTGTCTGATACCCAATTCCCAATGCAGCAAATGGCGCCCATACCGAAGATGTCCACTGGGACTGGCGTATGCCATAAACAACAATTTATGTGCTTTAATGAAAATTGGTTGAGATGTAGAGAGGGAACTACTCGTTTTGGCGTTTTTCAGACAAAGCAAATAAATTAAGTCGGTCTTTTGCGGCTGCAGGGGCCTGTGCTTACGCCATAAGACATGCAAATGGAAGCTATGGACGTGTTAACACCTAGACAGGTCAAAAACTGGACAACCGCCGTAGACTCTTTTAATATACATTTTATGCGACTCGCGGGAATCAAAGCAAAGCCAAACACCAACAAAAAGTGAAAATATTTAGCAGGAGTTCATAAATCGTTTGCAGCGCAGGCATCGGCGACACGTTAAAATTTGTCGGCCGTTTTATGCAAATTGTGGAATGCGAAATGAGACGCGGACGAAGCCTGGCGTTGGATAACAAAAACGCATATGGAAATTTTATGCAAATTCTCATTGTAGCTGCAATTTGTAACAAATTTCAACGTGAAATTGTTTGAAAAACTCACACACACGCACACAGACACACGGCAGACATCTTTGCTTGGCTGCGGGCACAAATACATAGCATACTTTTGTGCGGGGTAGCAAACTGAGCAAATTTAATTTGCTGTGCGGCACAAAATCAAATTGCATAAATGTCAATTTTATTGTGGGGGAGAGGGGCACAGGGAGCTGGCTGCGAATATGAAGTGAAGTGTGGCGCAAAAGTGCCGTCTAATATGTGAAATGACTGACAGCAGTGCCAAGCCTCACATCTACACGGAGAAAAATTAAATTTAAACGAGCTCAACTTTATTCTCAGCTACACAGATAATGTTTCAAATCAGTAGTTTCAAAGTTGGAAGCAAGCTAACAATATCTATTAAAGGAGAAAGCTCTTGTTTTGAAAATTGCAATTTTAGAAATTCATTTTTGTGGCGTTATCCAGACAAACAAATTGCGAAATAATTGAATACGTGCTAAAGACTATATTGTAATTAAAAATTGGCTTTAATATAAAATAACAAACGTAAATTTGTTTTAAGTTGTTCCATGAATTTAAGAATTATTATTTTAAAATAAGTTAGGTATTATTTTTCATTGTAATTAATTCTTGGCCCATCTTTGCAATGAATTAGGATTCTAAATGGATATCTATATTTATATATATATGGTTTTATCCTGTAAAATTCTGGATTATTTCTCTTTGTGCACTTTTTACATCTTCTTTCTCCCATACTGTTTACCGTTTAAAGTGTTGGAAACATTTAAATAGCGTTCAGCGGCAACTTTCAACTCAATTTCCTCATGCCAATTTGCCTAAAAGCAAACTGTACAACTGTACTCTAACTTTGCTTAGGGAGAACCTCTTACTCTCCTTCACACCCTCTCTCCAACCCCGTCCCTGGTCCTCTGTCTCTCAGTTTAACAACTGCAGCTGAAGAAGCTGACAAAATATTTTGATTACTTTCGCACATTGGCAACACTTCAAAGCGCGCTCGAGCATATTTTCTGTATAAATATTATTGTAGTAAAGTTCTTGGCGAATTTGTCGCAAATGATAAGGATACACAGATAGCGGGGGAGGGAGCCGGAGACAGCACACACAATGTGCTGTCTTTGTCGCTTCTTCGCTGTCTTCGCCGTTTCCTTGTGCCCTGTCAAGTATCAAGCGGAAGTGCAGTTCCGACCACGACCGCCTGCCTGTTGATGACACTTTGATGTTTGGCCAAAAAAGAAGAATTGAACGAAGAAGAAGGCTTGGGGCCAGGCTTTAAGCATTTAACTTCAACTTCAGCTGCAACTACAGCTTCAACTTAAATTCATGCGCCTGAGTGCAATGCGCCTAAAAGCAGGCTATAAACAGCAGCAGCTCTTTAGTGGCAAAGCTCGCATCATAACAGTTCAAGGCGCACATCATTTCTATCATAAAACTTGGCCAAAATGTGCACGACTTCCTCTCTCGTTCTTGTTCACTCTGTTTGTCTCTGTCTGAGCTGTCTGCACTTAATGGAAAACGTCAGTTTGCCTGCAGCGTCAAACGTTTTATTGAAGTTTTCTCTGAAGCATTCGAGTACCTCTCCTTCTACGTCTCTTTCCTGTTCTTTTTCTTCTCTCCAGATACACTTCTCTTGTGGCCAGCCGCACATATCCGTTGCGGCCGTTAAAACTAACGAATCGGAAGCGCTGAAAGTGTAGCAGCTTAAAATGGACAGCGCTGCAGATGCCAACAAGAAAGTGTAGCTCTACAGATAGAAATGAAACTGATTCAATTCGTTAGGGTGTCAGAACTCTGATGATCTTACATTCTTATAAACAAACTATTTTATAAAAATTTATCTCAAATATTGTTTAACTTTCAATTCAAAATGTTCCTTTAATTTTTCCCTATTTTACATTCAAGTTATTTTCAGCTATTTCAAAATCCAAACAATTTATAAACCACACAGCAGGCTGCAACCGAATTTTTGTATAACAATATACAATCTCTAGTGCGGCCACTTCAACATCATTTCTGGTTCGCAATATAACAAATTTAACTTAAGTGAAAATTTTTTAAATTTGTTCACATTTTTTTTGCGTCATGAATACCAAAATTACTGCAGCAGCGACAAAAAGTTTGGCCACCGACAAGCTTGCACCCAAAATGGTCAACGAAAAGAAACTGTTTAGCACAATGTTTGAGGTATATGGACGAGTGCAGGGTAGGTGAAATTTGCGATTTGAACCCCGAAGTATATTCTAACATAGTATATCGATATCGCAATAGGTGTTTATTTCCGCAAGCATACTCAGGCAAAGGCCAAGGAGCTGGGCCTCAATGGCTGGTGTATGAATACGAAAGAGGGCACTGTAAAGGGCATACTCGAGGGGCCCCAGGATTTAATATCCGAAATGTGAGAATTAATTTTAGTTAATAAATTCTGCTATAATTCCATTCCGCAGGATGTTGTGGCTGAAGCACAAAGGCAGCCCACGGTCCAAGATTGAAAAAACTATATTCACGGCCAACGAACCCATTGAATCTTACAATTATTCTACATTTTCCGTACACCGTTGATACAGATATCTTATCGCATTTTAATATGTATGAACTTATCTGCGGCACACAATAAAACAAGATTTCATGTAACGCGTGGCGTAGTGCTTAATGTACGTGCTGGCAGGTTTACTCTGGTTTTTACATAGGGAACAAAGAACTTTTGTTGGGAGTCGAACTTGTGTGGCCACA
>JAWNNJ010001117.1:0-25771 GCA_035045125.1 Hypselothyrea guttata
TATCCATATGCTATAGCTTTAATCCCTAAGTTGGGCATTAATTTATAATTTTAAGGCAAATGTATTAATTAATAATAAAATAAAATAATTAATATTAAAATATTTTTATTTATATATTTATTCATAGTAAGTTTTATAACAGCACTTTTAATTGCTATTTGTTGCTCAAAAAGCTCGCTGTGATTTAAACGATGCGCGCCAAACTGCAACTGCGTTTGAGCTTTGGCAGAGCTTTCGGAAAGCTTGCGACAACTGCATCGCTGGGAATTATAAAACTTAAATCAAATTGCGGTACTAATATAAACTTACAACATGCAAATGCAAGAAAAATGCTTACACATTCTTTTTTTTTGGCAAAAATTAAGAAAATTATATGTGCGCCCAAATTGCATGCAGCAAGTCAATTAAAGGTTTTGGCCCTAGGCAAACAGCTACACAGCACGTAACACACACACATGCACATATATATAAATACATATACATGCATGTATGTAAACATGCAGATATGCAGCTAGTAACAACAGTTTGCTTGGGGCTTTATTTTAATTTTTTACCAGGCACAAAATTATTTGCTAATCATAACATACAAATTTCTAAATGGAATATAAAGCAAATTAATGTTATCAATCAAATCTACAAAAACAACAATATCTACAGAATCTACAAAATAAATAAAAACAATAACGATGACTAATTGTGGTTACAGTTATAGTTAAACTAACTTGTAAGCATGCGCACCCACTAAACTTCTGCATCATCCGACATCAGCCATCGCACTGATGATGAGATCTGCACGCAGCAGCATTTATAGTCCGCGCTCTCACTCCCTTGATCAAGCTTTGCCAAAGAGAGAGCGCCAACCCAACCAATGAACTTTTACTGCGAGAAGGGCAATCAAAACTCTCTCGCGTTCTTCTCTTCAAAATCACTTGCGCTGAGCTAATTTTTAAGCTCTCACCATCTGCATTACAAGTAATGTAAGCTGTAATCAACCTCTTCAGCAACATCTTCCGCTCTACATTACAATTGAGTCTCTTGTATGGCGATATTTCTAGCAGACAGCTTGTGACAGTTTGCATTACTTTTCCAACAGTTGTAATGCATTTTTTTTTTTTGGAAAACTCTCTTAATGCATTGTCTTTTGTTTAGTGCATTTTTGTTGAAGGTTATGTTTGGCTTTTGGCGCTGCCTTTTTAATTTAAATGTTAATCTGGCTGCATGTGCATCATCATCAGCAGCTGCCCTGCCACTCCCCTTGCACTCTGAATACTCTGGCATATTTCTCATATAAGAATTTGCATATGACGTTGGCTGGCGCCAAGCTTTTAAATGCAGCAAATGCCAAATTAAAGTAAAAGCAAACTTCACACACATGCACACACACACACACACACACACACACACACATACGTAGCTGAGTTGTTTGTGTGTTTGTGCAGGGATCACTTAAGTTTTTATGCTCGTATTTGCACACACACGTCTTTTATTGTGTGTTTGTCTTGGCTGCCGCAAATAAAGACCAAGCGCAAGACGAAGACGTGGCCAAGACGAAGGGGAAGACGAGGAGAGAGAGGCAGGGGCAGACAGAGAGGCAGAGGGACAGACGGACTAGAGCCAGCGAGAATTCATTAAAAATTAATCCAATGCCGACGCTGCTGGAGTATTTGCCATGGAACTGGGGCTTGTTGTCTGCTATTCAATTACGTATGCCACGGCTGCCATGAAAATGACCTGCAGCGTCTGCACCGCGCCCCCACCCCGGCGAACCCTCATGCGCAGTGTTGCCAGATTGGCTTGTTTCAGGCTAAATGGTATTGCTTTAAAAATTTACAAATAGCTATAGCCATTAATCTAGAAAATTAATTAAAATAAATAAAGGGTAGAAAAATAAAATCATTTTGCAATAGAAATAAATTTATATTTGTAACCATTACAGAATTGAAAACTTTGGGAGAATGGATGTTACAGGCCGTTTAACAATAGAAAACTGTATTATTTGATATATATATTACTTTATAAGAATATAATTATCTATTATAAAAAGAGGATTGAAATAATATTGTAGGCTTTTTGACTCGACCTAGATAAGCTGAGTCTATATAGTTATGTCCGTCTGTCCGTCTGTTTGCTTGTCCTTCCATTTGAACACCTAGATCTCAGCAACTATAAGAGATGGAGATACCAAATTTGGTATTTAGATTCTGCTATTTAGTAAGCAGATTGAGTTTATTTTAGATTTTTCATATAAATAAATTTAAATAAAATATAAACATGAAAACCCTAATCATTTTGTATGTTTTCTTTTCTTTTCTTCTAGCTTAGCTTATTTTAGCTTGTTTTAACTGAGCATCTATTTGGCAACACTGCTTATACAGCTCGTGTAGTAAATTCTAACGGCTCTTGGGCACTTGGCAAAACCCTCAATGACCCGCTCGACTGTCTGTCCGTCTGTCTGTCTGTCTGTCTGGTGGCTCAACTGCTTGGCAGTTTTATGTGTTTTGTCTCTGGCAGTCGCATGCCGCATAAACGGAATTATTTACAATTTATTTTTACCTGAGCAGCAGGAACCAGGAAACAGAAACCAGGAACAAGCGTCTTATAAGAAGACCAGCCAAAAAGCTCGTCCTGTTTGTTTTGCCGCTATTCAAAATGTCTTCATTACCGGCTACCGAAGACGCTTAGAGCAGCTGGCGCTGCCGCTGCTTCATTGGCTTTAATTTAGCATTTGGCCCTTTAGAGTGTGGCTCTGTTTATTTGAGACATTCGCAGCTAACTAATATCCTGAGTGCTCCGCCAAGTAATTGCCAGACCCGGACCCGGAATCCCAAACAGCAAGTACATTTTGTATTTAATTTGTGCCTGCTGTTCGAAGGCAATTGCTCAGCTTGATTAAATGGACACGCGGTGCTGCATTTGGTTTTCTCTGCTCAAAAATTGCATGATTTGAAATACAAAATAGAAATGGATTTATTTTTGGGAAATAAAATGTAAGAAAAATGTAAGCATAAAGGCTGAGAAGTTCAGTCTAAAGCAAGAAATTGTAATATTTGTACTTTTATAAATAGCAAAAAAAGCAATTTTTATATACATTTATAATTTAATTATTAAATGCAATTATTAAGCAATATATATAATATATTTGTTTAAAATTATATTTTTATATAAACTTATTTTTAATTATTAAATGGATTATAAAAAATATAAGATATATTTTTATAAAATTAAGAAAGAAATATTATCATGTTAATATAAAAAAGATTATTTTAATTCATGCGCATTTTATTTAATGATTTTAAATTAATTTAATAAACATTTATTCAAAGCTTAATAGGTTTGATATCCGATCGTTTATAGTTATAAATGTATATGTATGGTGTGTAGTGTGTGTTTAAATGAGCCATGCACGCAATTGATGAGAATTCATTCGGAACAGTCGGACGCTATCGACACTTTGCAGTCTTTGCTTTGCTTTCACTTGGGCATCACAACTGCTCGCTGTGAACGCAGCGAACGAACTGAAGGCGCAGGCAAATTACAAAAATTTACACAGAGGGAGCAACAGTAGGGTCTGCTCTTACGCTCTTCTGCTTATCTCTCCCTCTCTCGCTGGCAAGCAGTGAAGACGAAGAAGGAGCGACAACAGAATTTACGCTCTCGATCACGTGATCAGCTGCGTGCTCTAAGCTAGCGTCGCAACAGCTGCTTGTGTGTGTGTGTGAGGAGCTTACAGTTAGAGCAGAAGAACACACACGCATACAAGCAAGCACACTCCAGGTCATGCTTAGAGCGCCGCTCAGAGCGAAGCTATTCAAACGGCGTTTGCTATCGCAGGCCAAGATTTGTTGCTTCGCTCAGTGTTGACGCTGAGCAACGTAGAATTTATTTAGGATTTATTTAGAATTTATTTGGAATTTATTTAAAATTTATTGAGAATTAATATAGAATTTATTTAGAATATTTTTTTAGAATTTATTTAGAATTGATTCAGAATTTATTTGAAATTTATTTAGAATTTATTTAAAACTTTTTTGGAATTCATTTCGAATTTATTTTGAATTTATTTAGATTTTATTTAGAATTTATTGAGAATTTATTTGGAATTTATTTAAAATTTATTTAGAATTTATTTATTGAATTTGCAAAAGTCAAAATTTTATGTTTTACAACCGTGGTTTTTTTTATAATTTCTTATATTTAATTTATGCTATTTAAAATTATTTGTTGAACTACAAATCTATATATAAATGTTATTGAGTTAATTTTTAGACCTATTAAAAATTAAATGCAATCCAATTTAACTGTTTTTTTTTAATTCACAACTTATTAAATTATCTTTTCTAACTAAATACAGTACAAATAATAAATGCGTAAACATAAAAGTATTCTTTAATAAATATGCCAAAAAATTAAAAAAAAAAATACTTTGAATTTTAATTTTTATTAAATGTAAATATGCTGATGGTATTCTACTAAAAATGTAAACTATTTTTTTGCATTTTTTCAGATTACAAATTGTATTTTATTAGGAGCATATTTTTTACAATTTTCTTCAGCATATTTTCACATTTCTCGCAACTGTCACCTGCTGGCAAGACGCTCTCACTTCCTGTGCTCTCTTTTCCCTTCCGCTCCAAGCTGCTTGGCTAATTGAATGGCAACTGGCAAACACTGACAAATATGGCAGCGGGCGGGGCGGGGGCGGGGGAAGCTTAATCAAAGGGGTGCAGAAGCCAAGTGTAAACACTCTGCATAAATTAGTTAAAACTTGAATGCAGCGCTTAAGCAGCAGGCAAGCGCAGCTAAATAGACATTAGCGCCCAAGGATGCTCAGCAGACACACAGGAGAAAGCAGAAAGCAGAGAGTGGAGAGTGGAGAAAGGAGAAAGTGGAGTTGGGCAAGTGCTATCATCATTATGATGGCGATGCTGATGAAGATGATGATGGCGCTCTAAGTCTTTGCTGTGTGTGAGATGATAAATCATCGAAGGGAGCTGGTAACGTGTTGCGGCCCTGCTTGGCTTGACAGCATCTACTGCAGCAATGTTGCAGCATTTTGTGGCAGGCTAGTGCATTGCCTGCCCCACAATTATTAATTGTGGCCCCTGCCAAATAATGATGAAGTAGACACGGCGCATTTTCTGCTTCTGGTTATTTATTGCGACTACGTGAGGTCTTGAGGTCTTCGGTTGATCCCATGCTTTTTGCAGACTTTTGCTGCATTTTTGCTGGTCATTAATATGCAATTTTTCTGCACTGCATTGCGGCACTCGTTGCAGTTTTCCATTCGTTCTTATTTTTTGGCGTATAAATGCAAATTAGCTATGGAGAAAAACCAGAACTAGAAATATTTGCATACAAGCGCCACAACTATTTGTTTGCATTGTTAACGCCGCTTTGAGTTGTCAGGCCGGGCGAATTGTGCTCTAAATCTTGCATAACGTATACGCAGTGTTGTACAGGAAACAGATAAGGGCCATAGCGTGGCCTACTTAGCTCTGAATTTAAGCTGCCTAAGTTGCCATTTAAAGTCAAATTAAATGATTCTATTGAAATAGATGAGCTGAAATTTATTTTAATTGTTTTGTAATTAAATTTGCAACTATTTATTTATCTATCTAGCGGCAAACTTGGCAAACAGAGCGAGAACTGCATTGATATTTGTGGCAACGATTAATCAGGCTACAAATGCAAATTACTTGCGGCATTTGACGTTTCTTTTGCCCCCACTTTTGTAGACGTGCTGCGTTAACCGGAAACGGAAATGTTGCTTGCATAACAAATGAATTTCGCTTAAGGGTAGCACGTCAAGTCAAGCTCAATGGGGGCAAGTCGCATAAGGAAAAGACTCTGTCTTGCTCCTTTGACAAGTCACAAGGCCTCTTGGCATTGTTCGGCGAGTCCTTGTGCCCTGCCAGGCAAAAATAAATTGTTTTCCACATATATTGCCTGAAAATGGGGACTGTAACTGGGTCTGAGGCCCGCCCGCTGATTGGTATCGCCTGGCGTTGACAGCATTCGTGGGCCTCAAGTGGCGCCTACTTTGCCTGCGCCAAATTAGAAATTCCAAATGGAAAGTGCCACCCCAGCGACCAAAATAGAAATCGTACAAAAACAACAAAAAAAACCAACAATGGGGTCAACTCCGCTCTCAGCTCCTGCCACTTTTCATAGAAAGTGCAATTGCAGTTGCTGGAAAATTTATTAACATTGTGGCCATGCGTCAAATAAATGTCCAAAAATGAACTCAAAGTGCTGCAATTACGCTTCCAGTCAAATGCCAAATAATAAAACAAAAATCCCGGCTCAAACAGATATGGAATTTTCACGTTTTTCCGCGTGCCGCAATAAAAATTGCTCCAACATTTTTTGGCATGTTAAACACAATTTTTTAATGAATTTTCTCGCCAGTCGAGTGTGAAATGCGCCAGCCGACTGCTGTCTGCCAGTGGGCTGCCTACTTTTAAAATTCCACAAAAAATAAACTAAAAAACAATACAAAAAAAACAAAAATAAAAAACAAAAATAAAAAACAAAAAATACAACAAAAAATAAAGGAAATTAATAAAAAATAAAAATATTTGCTGGCCACACAACAAAGTGAAAATTGCGCGGCAAATAAAAAATTGTTTTTCAAAAGTTTGTGGCGATGTTGGTTCTTCTAGTTGTTGTTGGCGTTGTAACCATCATTTTTGTCTGTCTGTTTGTCTGTCGGTCTGTCTTTATGTCTGTTAGTCTGTTGCTGTTGATGTTTGAAATGATACCAAGACAAGGCTCTGTCAGTGACGACGATCCTGTGGCCTGAATCAGCTACACAAGTCAGGGCATATTAGCTTGTCTTAATTAATGTGGGCTTAGTTACAAAATACATAAAACAATAATAATAATAATTTTCTTATATTTATTAATGTTTTTTAACTAAATTCTACTTTTTATTTAAAATGTATTTTAATTTGAATTTGTTTATTGACCGCACTTAATTGGCATTAAATAATACCAATAAATAAATTATGCAATGAATTAAACGAAGTATTTATTTTTATTGAGTTTCAGAGTAAAAATATTTGTATATTTAAGATTTTATAAAATTAATATAGCTTTATTAAATTTATTTTATATTATTTTTAAACATTAAATTGCAGGATATACAAGTTTCTGTAAAAAATATGTTTGCCAGCTCACTTGCCATATTATTTGCTTCTGTTTTTGTTGCAGCTGCTACTGCTGCTGCTGCTGCTGCTGCTGCTGCTTTTGTTGTCGTTGTATGCTGGGCAACACTTCAAGCGGGAGACAGATGATAATAAAAAATTTTATTACACACAAGCTCATCCATTTGACTTAATGGCGGTTGAATGTGCAGCCTTTTAATGTGGGCCCTGGGACGTTTGCGAGTCGTCGGAGGCAGGGGAGTTGAAAGGGATGAGGGGGGGGAGAGAAGTAGATGATCTGTGGCAGCAGTAAATGCGTAAATGTCTACCTTCTTTTTTTGTTGATTTTGGTTAATTCTCCTTTTGGAAGCTGTTGATTATTTAATCATTTTTTTTACATTTTAATTTGCAGCAATTCGGTTGATGCTTTCTCAAGTGGAAGTGCATGTAATTTTATTTCATTTGCATTGCATTTATATCATTTTTATGATTTTATGCATTTTTTTATGTTTATTTAAAATTTAATTTATTTGTTGTTATGATTACAATTGCAGCTGCAGGTTGCTTGAATTATATGCCGTACAGCGGGCACTCAATAAATCAGCGAAATGTGCGAACAAAATAATAATTAATGGCGGACGAAGGCAGCCATGGGCTTGAACGGGATGGAACGGAACGGAACAGGACAGAACATGGCGGGTCAGGTGAAGAATGATGCATGAAAATTTGTGAAAAATTGCACATACTGCGCGTCACACAGCCAGAGAGAGAGAGTCAAATAATTGCCAATGCCAAATGAGCAGTGCCAAAAAAAAACCCCCCAACGAGCAGAAGCAGAAAATGAAGCATACTTATAGGGGCACTTCTTAATATGCAGCACATGTAGAAAATGAGTTAAACGCTGGCCGGAAACAGACAACACTTGGCTTAATTTCTATGCTGTGTCTCAGTCTGTCTTCGTCTGTCCCCTCTCCCGCTTCCACTGCTCACAGCTCATTTGGCGCCTCATCATTGGCCAGGCGTCATCATCATTTGGCAGCGGCACAGCCGCATGTTCAATATGATTCGTGACATGTTAGGGAATTAGTGCAGTAGCCGAGGGTGGCTATATAGAGAGAGGGCATCCAGAAGAGAAGGGGGGAGGAGAGTGGAGACTTGTTCGCTTGCGTGTGCTTGCCACGTGCGCCACATGTTTGTCATGCCAAGTGGCGCCACAGCGAAGCCTCATTAATGTGAGTTGCTTTAAGTTTTATTTATTTATTATTGGACCATTGTTTGGTTTTTTCTTCCACTTTGCTTCTGTTGTTCTTCATTTACCTTTTGTTTGCTATTTCTACAGGATTTGCTGCGGCTAATTGCTTTCTGCTGCCCATTATTTCGGGCTACTTATGCCATAAGCGAAATAATTTAGCAGCAAGGCCAGATATGTATGCTCCTCTACACTCAGAAAAAAATTGATATAATAGTTTATGTAAGGAAAATTAAGCTAAATTTAAGCTTAATTTGATTGGAATGCAGGTTGAATTAAATTAAAAGAAGCAGCAAGAATAAAGTCCTTAGAAATGCTGATTGTTATTTATATTTTTACGAATTAAACATTTCAATTCTTTTTGTTAATTATTTTCGCTTTATTTTATTTTACAATCAAAATAATTTTTTTTTAAATGTTGAGACAATTACCTTTTTAAATAATTTATTTTTAAACACAAAAAAATGGCATCTGCAACTGTTCTCCCAAGTTTTTCTGTTGGTATTATAATTAAAAAATTTAAATGACATAATTAATTAATTTTCAAGCATAACAATTATTTTAATTATTAATATTATATTTGCAGAATAACCAATATATTTCTTTTGATATTATCAATGCCGAAACACTTTCACTGCTTCGAGAAAAAGAATCTGCAGAGCGTAAACACAGACATAAAACCGGATACCTTGGGCTAGTCTTTGTGAAGTGCAAAGTTTTTTTGTCGTAATTGCTGCCATTTTGTTTGGCAGCAACTGCTTAATATCAAGTAGCCGTCGTGTTGGCACGCTGCAACTGCAACAAACGCATTTGGTTGCATAACAACAACTTGCATAGCAGCAACTTCGGATGCCATATTTGTTGCTGCTTGTTTACATTTTGCAGTTTTGCGGGCAAGTTTACGCCGTGTTTTTGCGGCTACAAGCGTGCCAAAGGTCGTGCCGGAACTGAGGCTCTTATCATGTTAGCAGCGCTTTATTTTCATGTTACCAAGACGAAGCAACAACAGCAACAACAGCAACACCCAGAGCATCTTCAGTTGCAAGTACTTTGCCAACATGTGGGTGTCAACTTCCGCTTTGCTCTGCGTTGTCTCTGACGCCCCCTGATGCTCTACGGTTGAGTCTGTATTTCACAGAGCTCTTACTCGTCTCTGTCTTCGTCTTCGTCTGCGTCTTCGTCTAATTTGTAAAATTATTCTCACGTACTTTCTTATTAGTTTGTTTTCCCCATGTAATATTCACCAAGCGAAACTTTTCCCAGCAAGAACAACAGCGAAACCTCGACGTATTGATTAGATATGCACCTTGGGAATTTATATTACAAACACAATATATATTCACAATTTTGTGGCAACTTTGTGTTATTCAAATATGCATACAATACGCCGCTTTTGTCCACAGAAACTCCAGAAAATCCATTTATTTGCCTATTCTGCTTTACAAAATTCCATATTCAATCTAAAATTTGTGCCTGAAATTCGACAACTTTAAAGCCATATTTTCTGCTGTCAACATATTCTTCTAAACATTTGCATGTTTCAGCATTCAAAGCTGTTTTTCTTGTGCACATAAAACAAGTCCAAATGCAGTGGGGAAAAAGCATTTAAAAATGCAAGCGAAAGCGGCTAAAATTGCCATTTATCAAGTGTTATTGCAGCGACATTTAATCAAGATATTAGCCAAATGTGCAATTTAGAGAAAAAGTATTCGCTGCTTTTAAATTTATACAGCGTAGGAAGCACAAAAAAACAAACAGAACAAAAAACCAAATGATGTTTGGTGGCAAAGAAAACCGCGACCAAAATGCAACAAGAAGAAAAGCCAACAAAAAATTTTGGAAAATAGCAAAAAGATTTAGAAAACTGAGCTCTGTAGTCGAAGGCTAAATACACTGAAATTTTAAATTGTAATCTTATATACAAAAGCATATTTATATTTCAATTTATAATTACTCATTATGATGAATTACATTTATTTTATATAGTATCTATATGAGAAAAGAATAAAAAGAAAAAGCTATGCTTCAATTAAGAAGGTTTGAATTTAGAAAATATTTAATAAAATTAATTTAAATTACAATTAAAAATATATTATGATGAATTTATTTTTTTCATATACATATATAAAAGAAAAGCAAAATGGCAAGCTATGCTTAAATTAAGGATGATTGAATGTAGAAAATATTATATACAATTAAATTAAATTAAAATTAAAATTATATCTATGCAATATTGGTATTATTTATTTGCTAGGTTTTTTTGGAATATAGTCAGCTTGTTTTCACATCTAAGTAGAAAACAAAATTATATAATTAATTATCATATTTCAAGTTTAAATTAGATGAAATCGAAGCAATATTGGCTAATTTTATATTTTTAAATGAATTGCGGAATATAATAAGCTTGTTCTCAAATCAAAGTAAAATTATTTTATTTTATTAAAAATCTAATCAAACTCTATTCATCCAAAACTGTATTCTATTAAATTCAAAATTATACGAAACTTTGCTTATATTTTTAAAATACACTCTTTTTTCAGTTGAAGAACCGTACTACCTTTGTGAAGAGTATTGTAAATAGAAACCCAAATGCAAATCGAGCGTTGGGAATTAGTGACAGCGAAGCGGAAAGACCGCTGTTACAGTTGCTAGTTTTTTGTGCAAGTACAAGCTACGGAATACCCCTATTGCCAGCCGTACGTGTGACATTTGCAATTGACAGTCGCGTCGAGTTGAGCCAAGTTCTGACTCCAAATCGAGTTCAAGTTTTTTGGTCTACTGCAAAAGAACTTGAGCTGCAGTTGCTGTTGGTTTTTTTTGTTTTTTCTATGTTTCCATCTTCCACCTCCTTCATTTCACACTGCGACAATTTAAGCTGGAAAAGTTTAAATGTTTTTTTCTTTATCAAGTTCTTTTTGTTGTTTTGCTGCTCTTGGGGCTTTGCGGCAAAATGTCAAACGTTGGCCAAAAAGTTCGCTTAACGCCAGCAGTGGAGTGTGCAAATTACGCTCCCAAATGTTGCACTTGGGGGTGTCCTTGCCACACGTGTCTTAAATAATTTCCTGCATTTTTTCCATATTCGCAAATTTACTTGTTAAAGGCAGGTCGCTTAATAAAGGTTGCCTGGACTACTCCTTCCCCTAACACCCCTATAGACAGACTACAACTTGCCAGTTGGGGGGAGGGCAGGGAAAGTTTTGTGGCGCCCCTGTAATCGGTTGAGAGGGGTTGGCAGCACTTACTTTTAATTAGCAAACAAAACAGCATGAAACGCAACGGAATGAAATAAAATGAAATGCCGCCAAGCCGCCAAAAAGTATGCAAAACTTTTGTTATTGTCGCCAAATAAATTTGCCAAATGCAAAGAGCCAAAGAGGGGTGGAGGAGGAAAGGGGGTACTCCAAACAGTTGTGGGCGTGGTCCGAAAACAACACCTAACTGAAAAGTTTGCAGCGAAAAATTATGTGGCGTCAAATGCGGCGAGTCGATGCTGCAGGCAGTGGGAGGTACAGTCACCGCCACAGGTACAGGTGTTGCAAGTGTGGCAAGCCTGGTTACCCCATGCGGTTGCCGTCGGCCAAAATTTATGTTGCAGTGTGAAATTTTACGCGACAGGTGGAAAAAGAGCAGCAGAGAAACCACCAAAAAAAAAGTAGAAAATGAAAACCCAAACGCTGGCAAAAAAGTTGCATGTAAATTTGGTGGAAATTGTTCCCAACTGTTGGTCTGGCAACGCTGGCAGCGATTAGCTGCAAGCAACATTTAAATATTTCAAATGCTATACATAACAAAATGCTCCCCATAGGCGTAAACAAAAATAATTCCCAGTTTTTTTCCCAGTACTTGGGGTTTTATGCTAACACGCCCTTAACACTTCATTAACAAAGCGGATGTTCTCGGTATGCCATGTTAACACTTGCCCACAACAACTTCCGAGCACCGACTTCCCCCCTGACCATTCAAGCCCTCATTAGCAAGCGTTGTGTGTGTTTGAGTGAGAAAGAGAGAGAGGGGGGAAGGGTGAAAGTTGTGACGCGAGCGTAAATCATCAATTAAATTAAATTTTGCTTCTGGGGCCAGTGCTAAAAATTAATTTTTAAAATGAAATGTTGTTGTGAATTATGAGGGTTCACTGTATTAAGCAAAACCGGGCAACTTCTTAATCCTTTACAGCATATTCTTCATCCTTCGTGTCCTTTGCCCTTTGCTTTGCTTGCTGAAAGTGTTTTAAAACACGCAGCTCAAATTACAAAAGGCCAGAAGTTGCAGCTAAAAGATTGCTGAGTAGCCTCTTTGGGCTTATTTATAGAAATACTTGGAATATGCAATTTAAATATTGTTGAAATAGCTGGCAAAACTGAAAAATAATAATATTAATAGTAGTAGGCTAAAATTATGACTTATCTGGGACCTTTCCATTTCCAAATAAATAAATATTTTATTTTTAATATATAGAATTATTCTATTATAGAATTTTATATTGTGGAAATAGATGGCGAAACTAAAAAATATTAATACTAAAAGTAATAGGCTAAAAAAATAAATATATATTTTATTTCGAATAAATAGAATATTTCTATTATAGAATATATTGAATTTATTTGGCTTTACAAACATTTTAAGAAATAATTCAACAAACATTTTAAATTGAAATTTATAGAATATGAAATCATGAAGATTTTTATTATAGAATTTATTAAAGTTATTTAACATTACAAAAATTTAAAGAAATAATTAAACTAATATTTTAATTTGAAATTTATAGAATATGAAATCGGGAATATTTTTATTAAAGAATTTATTAAATCTAATTAACTTTACAAAAATTTAAAGAAATAATTTAACAAATATTTTAAATTGAATTTTATATAATATGTAATTTTTTTGCTCAGCATAAATTTTAACAAATAATTTTGTAAATACTCTTAAAAACATAAATCTAATTTATTTGACGCAGTTTTTTTATACCAATGTAAGGCCAACAGTAAATCTGGATAAGCTTATCGTGTCTTAATCGGATAATTGCTCTCCCATGTAAACTTCAATTGCGATTCAAGAGTTGTTCTCATGTTTAAAGATAATTGCAGTACAGTTGCCATTTCTGCGCTTCCGCTGGCGATTTACAGTTGCTTTTTCGCTGTAGTTAAAATGATTTCTAGGAAAAAACGAGAAACGTTTACTCAAACCTACCCCAATAAATGTGTATAGAGCATATAAATTACAGAAATAAAAACTGAAATTGCTGCAAAAAAAGAAGTGGAAATACACTTAAAATATACAGAGAGAAAGCAAAAGAAAATCAAGCAAAAAGTGGAATATTTATGAACGCACGCCAGGAACGAGAAAAGCGAAAAGCGAAAACCATGTATGTAAGTAGGAGGGGATGGGATCGAAAAACAAACATACAGTTAACAGTCAAAAGTCGTCGTAGTTGGGCATGCCGTCGAGCGTATGGGTTACAGGGTATAGCGAAGCCAACGAACCAAGTCCGGTCTGGGCCATGTTTGTTGGCAGATAAAGCAAATGGCAAAAGTGTTTTCCATGCGCGATCGATAAACACGGCGCCAGCAAGACGGGACAAATTTTCATAGTTCAAGTGGCGCCTAGGCGAAACAGAGAGAAGTGAGAGCAGGAGAGAAAGAAATAGAGAGAGAGAGAGAGAGAGAGAAGCAGAGCTTGTATTCGACTGAAATGTGGCCAAAAGCAGGCACTAAAAATTCACACGCACACACAGCAAAAGCAAAAAGGCGAATGCGATAAAATTATTGCGGAAGTACGCAAGCAAAAGAAATAAAAATAAAAACCAGCAAGTACGCAGCTGATCAGTCGGACGGAGGGCTGCAGTCGGACGTAACCGACACTGGAAAACCCTGTACCTTGTGTATACTTATATACAAAAACACACACAAAGCTATGCGCATAAATAAATAAATATATTTAAGTCTCCCTCTGCTTAATTCAGCAAATTGTCTATTACATATCTTCGCTGTTTCTTATACAATCGTAATGCAATTCATTGCATCCATAGACACACAGACGGACATTACTATATCGACTTAGCTTGTATATACTTTGTGGCGTTTGTCACGCCTCCTTCTGGTTGTTATACAAATTTCCCATTTTCCAATAACTTGATAGACCCTTTTATACCCTCTCAAAGTACAGGATGTGAAACGAAAGCAACAGGAATGAGCGGGAAATGCCACAAGCATGTGAGCAAGGACTATCTCGCATGCTATCGCTCTGTTTTCTCTCTCAAACCAAACAGCTGTTTGGCCAGAATGTTTTTCTTGTGCTGCGTGAAAATTGATATCGCGTGTCATTGGCTTTATAAGCAGATACAGATACAGATACAGATACATGACAATGAGATATAGAGCTATTCCACAAAACCCGCTGAAAACCTGCTAATTTAGCACTGGCTTCAGCTGGATTTTACGACTATCAGCAAATTAATACAGCAGGCAATAGGAAGAGCAAGCGATGAAACATTAACTTTTCGCCATTTGCGTGGATTTCAGTTTTGTTTTTATGGCCTGTGACTGTGACAAGTTGTGCGTTATCCTTGACATCCTTGCGACTTGATGAGAGCGCGTCATCAGTTTGTTTCTGGGCAAAACCGATGAGTCATGCCGGCTTTTAGCCATGTTCCACGATTCGAATCTCAGCCTCACACTGGCACCAAATTTCATATTCATACGATGACAACTCTGGCTTTTGTATTCCAAATGCATAGCTTATAGATTGTAATTTTTGATAGCCACAATAATACAAATATTTTGTTTGGGCATGGCTTTTAATGTTGTCACGATATCTGCGCATAAGTCAAAGTTGCATCTTTTTAATCCCTGACATGACTTTATTTAAATGTTGGCTGATTTATTATTAAATTCTTTTTTTTCTGTGGTTTAATTTCCAGAATTGTCTAAACAATTAATTGCTAGTAAAATATTATTATGTTTTCTGAAACCTATAATGTAAAAAGTAATATTTAAATCCATATTTGAATGAATTGATATTTTTATAGGATATTCGCACACAATAATAATATTGCTAAAACAATTTGGAGATAAAAATACTATGATATTGATTTAGATATTACTAAATTCAAAACACGATTCGGAAGTTCTTATGAATAATTCCTATTTAATTAATTAATTTACAGGCAATGAAATCTGCAAATGTATTTTAGTATATTCCTAAAATAAATGTTTAGCTATTTTTATTTATTTAATTATAGATTTATTTAATGAATTTAGGTAAATTAAATGTAATTAAACTATAACGCATAAGATATGCTAGCATTTTAATATATTTTATTTTAATTCAATAATCTAGTAAATAATTACAATTTTGTTAAATTGTAATAAAAAGTAATTCCAGCAAAAAATATTAATTTCTATTGACTGCTTTTATTCCCATTAAAATAAATAAACATTAAACAAATAAATAAAAAATATCAAATAAACATAAATTAAAGTATATCTTTCAATATCTTTTCAATAGCATTTCCGTTTAATTCATATCTCAAGCAATTGAAATTTCGCTTGATTCCAAAAACACCCACGACCTAAATAGCCAAATTTGTAGTAAAGTTCATTGCCATTTGTTGTCAATAGGAAGCAATCAATTCCGTTTCCTTCCTTGAGTGCACCCCTCGCAATGTCAGCCCTTCTCCCTTCTCTGCATCTATCCAACCCCTCTCCCTTAAAGCCTGTATCGCCCGCGCAAAGTCATAACTCAGAGGCAGCTATAGGGCGAGGCATTGTTTAAATTTTGGCAAGGCATAATCATTTTCCTACGCATTGTGCATTTGCGCTGCGAGACAATGAGCTTGGTCAAACAGAGGCGTGGACAGAGGGCGGTTAAGAGGGCAGCCGAAGGGGTAAGACAGATAGACAGAGAGAAAGAGAGAGAGAGAGAGAGACAGACAAACAGACGGACGAATGTGACCCTTGAGGCATGCGAAAGAAATAAGTTTGAGTGTTTGCATGCGCCAAAATGTCAACTCATAAATAATGTTGATAAAATGCATTAGGGGGCGTGGCGCTGCCCACAACGCGCCCGCTTCTAAGCTACATAATTAGTGCAAGGACTGCAGACAGTTGTAGTGGTTGTTGTTGTTGTTGTTGTTGTTGTTGAAGAGCAAAGGATAATATACAATAGTTTTATTTATGAGCAGATCACAACCAATAAAATCGCTGAATTCCGACTAAAGTTGTTGCTGCTGCCGCCATCGTTGTTGTCGCAAACAACGCCATAATAATAATGTAATGAAATTTATGATGCGCATTTAATGTACTCAGCATAGCGCGCGACAATAAACGCAGGCAGCGCCAAAGGACGAACGACACAAAGGACAAACGACAGAGCACATAGGAGAGAAGGAGAGGAGAGTGCAGGACAGCCCAGAGTGTAGAGAGGGGTGAGAGAATATGGGAGAGAGCAGGCTGGACGTGGGTTGCCTTTACAATGTCCATTGAACGCCCGACACTTAACTGATTTCAAAATTATATTGGCAGCTGATTGTGTACATATTTATGTATATGGGCAAGTGTTTAAGTGCAATTGCATGCACTGCAAAAAAAATATATTTCATATTAATAGATTGGCAAAATCTATTTACGAATATGCTCTTTTGCGAGCACTCGGTCAGGGATCGAATTTCTTGCGCTCAGTTCAAAATCGGAGACTGAGAGCACAAACGAAACGCAAAAGTAATTTTTTTTTAAATTAAATATTATTTTAAGTGTTTTTGAAGCTTTAATACTACATAGAAATTTTCGTTCTTTTAAAATAATTAATTAAATTATCTGAAAGCTGAATTTATACTATATAAATAATGAAAAAAGTAATGCATATAAATAATGAAAATATAATATGATTTGTTTATTTAATCATTACAAAAATATGTTCCTTATAATTTTAATTGCTGATATTCTTTAATAGTATTTGTAAATATTAAAAAACTAATTAAATATAAATGATATCATAGTAATAACATTTCTATGCAGGTCAAATCAATTTATGTTTAAATTTTTTAAGAGCTACAACTTAATTATAAAAATAATTAATTTAAATAAATTTTGTCAGTGCATGCGTTGAAAATCGACTTTTTAATGCATTGCTTTTACTTGCAAATTCTAATTTAAACATTATTTTAAAAAAATTGAAATTTTCTTTAATCAATTGCTGTAATTTTTATTTTTGGCAGTGTAACTGTTTGCATGCACAATATGGCATATAATTTTATTGCTTATTGTCCGCCAAGGCAGCCGTCAAATTTGTGCGTTTGTGCGTGATGAGAGAAAGCGATAGAGTAAGATAAAGTTAGAGTGCGAGGGAGAGTGGATGAGAGGGGAAGAGAGAGGGGGGTGATATGCGGAGACAGAGCAGTAAATCAGTGCGACGCCAGTGTCAATATTTGCTCAGAGCCAACATGGCGTGGCAGACTGTACATGTATCTATAGACGCTCATAAGTGCTATAGATACATATACTAAAGCACACATAGATATATTTATGTATCCACTATTATACGGTCATACTTAAGATTTCCGTGTGCGTTCGTGTGTGTGTGTGTCTGTCCTTGCCTCTGTCTGTGTTTGTTTAGTGCTCTTCGTTTTATTGTTTCAGCGCGTTGCACTTTATGGACGCCACATTTCAGGGACTAACATTGCGATTTCAAGGTTATGTTTGCCTATTGAATCGAATTGAAATTCGCAGATTTAATCATAATACTCATAATGTGCAGATTGCAATCATATCGGTTTAACATTACACAACATTTGTATATATTATAGAAAAGCCAACATGTTTAATAATGATCTATTAATAATAAATTTCTTGTGCTTAGCTTGGCTGTAAAATAGCTGACTTCACAACACTGTTTATTAATTAATTCAGTTTAGCTTTATTTATTAGCTATATTTATTTTTACATTTATTAAAATGCATTTTAACTTTTATTTTATATTTATTTAAAGCTACTATAATAAAATCGGAAGTAATAAAAAACTGGCAAACAAATAATTTAACTATAAATAAAGAAACTAATTAAAAGATAATATTAATGATCAATTTGTAAATTGAATTTTAAAAATTCTGAATAAGAAACCAAATATAAATATGTTTGGCAGCATTAAAAATTTTTAACATGATTCAGAATTATGTTAATGCTAATAATAAATCTATCAAAAAAACAAACATTATTTTTAATATTCCATTTTGATTTAAATTATGTATTTATTTTATAGCTATTAAGAGTGTAAATAAAGTGTGATAATAGTTTAGGATAATCACATTATTTGTGCATATAAAAAGGATATAATAATTGAACTTGAAGGGTTATGCCTTAATCCAAAGTATGATGCAACCGTTATGAAATGCTATTATGGCAAGTTTTGCAACTACAGTTTTGTTTTTTTTGTTTTTCTTCTCCTGAGGCAGGAACACAAAACCCAACATCACTTTCACTGCTAAAAACCACAACAACAATCACAATGGCTATGGAAAAAAATATGTTCGACGTTGTTACAAACTGGAGCATAAAACTTAATTTCCGACCGAACACTGCGACCGAATATTGCTGGGAGTGGAGAGTGTAGAGTATAGAGCGGGGAGTGGAGAGCAGAGAGGGCAGAGCTGACAGGCCACCGCAAGAAAAAGCCAATCAAGCTAACATGCTGCAACTCTGGCAGAGAGTATAGAGTATAGAGCAATAGAGACGATATGCGGATAAGCCAAATGATGAGAGGGGGAGGGGAAGGGGGAGGGGAGAGGGAAGGGGAAGTGAGAGTGTGTAAACAAATTCTATACTAAATGCATACAAGTTGGCAGCAGGCGAAGGCGAAAGTAATTTGCAAGGCCAGGCCAAAGGTAACAAGCTGGAGCAGGCAAATTTGTTGGGCAGTGTGAAAATAATTGAAAAATTTTACAGTGCATGGAAAATCGAATTATGACAGCATTGTGATGGGCAAAGGGAAACTCTGGCCAGCTCAGGGAAATATCAATTAAAAGCAACAAGCAGCACAGAAAGCTATTAAAAGCTTATTTAGTTCGATACCAAACAGAATAAGAAAAAAAAAACAAAAAATGAATATGGGAAAAAACAAGCCAAATACACTGTGCTCTCTTCCTCTCTCCCTCCTCTTTAATCTTTGTCTCTATCTCTCTCTCTCTCTCTTTCAGCTTCATTCCAGGCAGACAGAGCAAAGTACAAGAACAGCAGCAGTAAAATTAATTGCTTTATATGGCGTGATAATTTATTGAAGTCCACGATGACCAACATGGGAGCCAAAGGCCAGGCAGGGCAATAGTGGGGGCGGGGGCGGGGGCGGGGCAGGCACATGACAGGGTTGCCTTGTTGGCCCAGGGATAACACAAGCATTATGCCGGCAACGAGGCATAAGGGTCAATCACATTAGAGACATGCGAGCCGAGTGGAGTTGAGTCGAGTCGAGTTGTAGATATATATAAATATATATATATATGTATATGTATATACTTACATACATGCATGCAGGAAGAATTGCGGCAGGGTTGGCACGGCCGCTGGTCAAGGGTTGCCGCACACTCTGGCATTCCGCAATCTGATTATAAGCGCCCTGGGCGCGTATAATAAGTTTTTGTTTTATGATACCCTATAAACAGCGTATTATGACTTGTTTCACAAGTGGATATAATATTTTTTGCAATTATGGCATGCTTAGAACTAGCATAAAAAACAATTGTTTGTTTTATGCATAATAATTTAAATTTAAATGAAGCATGCATGTTATTAAATAAACAATAAAAAAAAAACAAAAACAACATCCACACTCGACACTTGACTTCACTTTGCTTGCACTTCATCATCCCACAACCGATCGCAGTTAAGGCCGCGAACAAACTGAAGGAGCAGGCAGATTGAAGAAATTTACAGAGAGAGCAACAGTAGAGTCTGTTCTGCTTACACAGCTGCTCGCTCCCTCTCTCTCACTCGCTTTCTTTCGCTGGCAAGCAGGGAAAACGAAAAAGCTTTCGCTCTCGATCACGTGATCAGGTGCGTGCTCTAGTGCGTGTGCAGAGCTTACAGTTACACACGCATACATGCAAGCACAGCCGAAGTCATGCTCAGAGCGCCGCTCAGAGCGAAACTTATTCTAACGGCTTTTGCTCTCGCAGGCCAACATATGTTAAGCCTGGCTTCAATTCGAAACAAAAGCACAAACAACATACAAGCAGAGATCTGAGTCATGTTGAGAGCATGTTTAGATTAACTGTAAGAGGTGAGGCAACAGAAGTAAAAGTTTTTAATAGCAATCCCTATACGATTAAGTTAATATTATTATCTTTTTTGGTGTATCATATTATTTATTTTATTTATTTATTTTTTTTTTTCGCGCGGAAGCCAACCTACGTGGGTTTAATTAATGTAAAACTCTCGCTGTCCCAACTCTCTCTGCTCAACTCTCGATGTTCCAACTCTGACATAACTTTGACATAATTTTGGATGACCAAACTCTCGCATGCCCAACTCATGTCGAGCGAACTCTCGCTGCCAAACTTTTGGTTACCCAACACTTGCTGGCCGAACTCTCACTGGCCGAACTCTTGCTGGCCGAACTCTCTCTGGCCGAACTCTTGCTAGTCGAACTCTTGCTGGCCGAACTTTCGCTGGCCAAACTCTCGCTGGTCGAACTCTTGCTGGTCGAACTTTCGCTGGCCGAACTCTGGCTGGCCAAATTCTCGCTGGCCGAACTCTCGTTGAACGAAATGCATAAATTAGAAGTGTCAATAATTAAATAAATATGAAAATGCATTTGTATATTGAATATAAGCTAAGTAATTGAATAAATATCAAAATAGTATAAATATTTAATAATATTAACTTAATAATAATTAAATAAATCATAAAGACTTAAATTAAAGGTTTTTAAATATCCACCAATTATATAAATATCAACAATCTATTTAAATATTGAATATAAATTACATTAATTTATAAATAAATTTAAATAATATTAATGAATTATTAATGAATGTATTATAATTAATTTATATTATATTGATGATAGAGGTAGAGCCAAGGGTATTTTAAAACCCACCAATTGCTGCTGTTCGTCGGCTCTTGCTCAGAGGATTTACGCAGTGCGAATGGAAGGCCTTTTATGTTTGTGCCGGGGCACGAATGTAAGGGGATTCCCCGCCCCTTGGAGTATGCTGTGAATATAATCAGCGCATTGAATCGAGTTAATTTCATTATGAATATGATGGCGGCTAAACGTTTTTCTGCTTTTCATTCTTCAGCTTGTTTTTGTCATGCTTTTTTTGCTTTCATTCGCTGCGAATATATATAAATTTTTTTAATCAGCTGCCACGCGATGCTGAAACTTTGGGCAAATAAATAATCTGGCCAAGTTGCCTGGCAGGACACTAAGGACTAAGGACTACTGACTAAGGACTAAGAAGAAGCAGAGCAGCAGCAGCAGTAGCATCTGCTCATGTTGCAGCATCTACTGCCTTCCTTCTGGGCTGCTGCTGTTGACAAACAAATATGAAACTAATCCTTGGTAATTAGTGCGCCAACTTTTGCTGCATTTTGAGCCAGGACACACAAAATGTCCGCTGTTTGTCTCCCCACACACTGCCCCCCTGCCCTCACCCCCTCTCTCTCTTCCTCGTGCTGTGGTCAGAAGTTGGCACATTCCTTGTGCTTTTTGCGGTTACCAGCCAGAATCTCGCCTTTTTTTTTGTCTCTGGTGTCGTTGTCGTTGTCGTTGGCATCGTGTCGTGCGGCGTTATTTTTATTGGAAAAGTTAAGCTCGTGTTTTGATAGGTTTCAGTCGTAAAGGGATTAATTAGTGCAGAGTTGTCGCCCAACATGCTGTAGACACAGCGCTTCCATTCCCATTGCCCTGGTGGCAACCCTAAGGCCAGATCTGACTGTGTCTCGATCTCAGCGCAACTTGCATTTGTTTTCTGACTTTGCCCGCATTAAAGTGAAGTTAACTGCAGGGTTATTTTCAGCGCATATGCAGATAGGGATTTTGTAAAAAAATGAGTATGTTTATAATAACAGCAGCTACTAGAAATAGTGTATTAGATTAATTATGTAATTATATATACTTAAACATAGCATACACATATGCATAGTTTAATATTTCTGTTGTTAAACAAATAATAATTAATATATTTTGTATTATCTGTAGATTCGTAAAACTTTATTTTTTTAATTATATTTCTCATAACTTTTGCATCATAGGATACTTGCTTTGTACATTTTGGCACTTGTTTAAAACAATTATACCCTTTTATATGAATTATAAAATATATATACCACACCTCTTTCGATATTTTGTTTATTGTCGAAGACAATTATTTAATTTAAATTAAATTTTGATTATAAAAAAATAATTATTTCGCTTTATAATGGATTTGTATGACTATTTTACAGTACTAAAAAAATTATTTTTAATTATTATCCATAAAATAAATTTTTCTATCAACATAAATTTCTTATAGTTCTTTTAATTTTCACAAAAATATTTGTTTATTTTTTGACGTTTATTTATAAAAAATTTGGCTTTTATAAAATATATTTAATAATTTTTACCGCGTTATCATTTACTTATTTTAATGATATATTTAATAATTTTTATCGCGTTATCATTAACTTATTTTAATATTTTTTTTTTTTTGCTAAAATTAACTTTCTAACAATTATGTTTTACACAGAAAGTTATAACTTATTATTTAGCTCGTTAGTCTAGATTTATTTGCATATTGTTCCTTGTTTTAAAGTTATTTCCCGCTCATCTTTCAACTGCCAGCAACGAGGTTTATTAATTTCATTTCGCGTTGAGAGATATTTCGCTGGCATTGGAAGAATTCCAATGCCGTAGCATTTCATAGCATTTAAGTGCTGTGTTTTCTTGTTTTGCCTATTGTAGCCGCTCTTATCTTTTATTATGAACTGCAGCTACAATTTCGCTAGCGATGTCAGCGCATGATTTACGAGGCCGTGGCTTAAAAATGAAATTTTGTAGTAAAAACCTGGAGTTACGAGTGAAAACAGAGAGAACAAAGTACGTACATAAGACACTGGGACAGACACAAAAAACCCTTCTATTTTTTTTTTTTCGTTTTCTCAACTGAAGTTTTTGCCGCAAAACAGGAAACGGAAATGAGTGTGCAGGACGATGGCGACATGTGAAATGTGTTTGGCCCCAAACCACTTGATATGAAACAGAAGCGGCAAAAAGCAGAGAACTTCCCAACACACATGCAAAAATAAACGGGTTCAAGTGGCGCTCGTAAAAACCGAGGAACAGGAGCAGGAATAGGAGCAGGAGCAGCAACGGGAGCAGCCAAGCCAAAGGATAACTGTTGAATTGCTGGCCATAATAACAAGGCATGCCACATCGCTATATATATATATGGATATAGAAATGTTTGCATGTGTGTGTGCGTGTGTGTGTGTGTGGTTTGAGCTTGTCGCGTAGCAACTTGTGGCCAAGTTAATAGCAGCTAACAACATGCTGACAAACAGAGAAATGTCGGCACATGTTAAGGTTCATGTGACCAGAATGAATGCAAATTAAGTCGAGGAGCAACTTTTATGCACTAGCTGCAATAGATAAATGAAATGGCAATGCGAAAAGTTGCTTCACCTGTAGCTAACAACATCATTTGGCATTAACCAAATTACGCCAATTATTTCAAATTATGAAAGGTGTCGGAATAGGAACTTTTAAAGCACACAAGCCAAGCTATTCGGCAAAATATTTATAAATATTTATACAGATTTTTTTTAACAAAAGTAAATATATTTTAATTAATTAAATAAAATATAATCTGACTTATTGGGGAATTTTAACTACATAAAGTCTGGTTTATTACAGAATAATTACTGCATATCAACATATAATAAAAGAAGTTTATGTCTAAATACTTATAAAGAATTTTTTAAACATGTGCCAATATTTGTCAAAAAAATATACACGCTTTTTAAAAGGCTCATCTACTTAGTTATACAACAAATTAATAGACCCTTTTACTTTTTAAAATTTTAAAAATTTTAAAAATATGTCATCTATATATTTAAAAGACAAAAATTAAAAGTCAAAAATTAAAACTAAGTTAATAATTTAAATATAACAGAATAAGTATATAATTTTGGAAACAATTAAAAATCGTATTTCAAGTTGTATAATCTAAGCTTAATTTAAGTTGAATACAACAATTTACGTTATGTGACTAATGCTCTAAATTATAAGTCTTTTGTACTTGTAACATTAATAAATAAATAATATATAAAGTCTGATTTATGAAGATATAATTTGAGCAAATAGTCGAAGTTTATATATAAACCTATTCCATGTTTAAAAAGTTACTTAAAAAGTTCTGAAAATTACGCACTTTTAAATAAATATTATTTGTTGAATATAATTTAATAAACTCTTAATTTAACCTACAAAAAATGCACAAATAATCTCTTAACAGAAATGCGCAAAAGGCATCGGAAATTAATTAAAATAAATGCAAGTACTTCATTTCGCAGGCTTTTGCGGCACATTCTACAATGCAAAAGTACGACAAAAATGCCTGCTGGAACGGCAAGAGAAAGAGAGAGGGATAAAGAGAGAGAGAGAGAGAGAGAGAGAGAGAGAGAGAATAAAATATGTACAAGAAAATGCGATTAATTGAATGACATGGACAGCGCATTAATGCTTGCACATTACCCAATGCAGTTTTGCAATAGAGCACAAAACAAAATAGCCAAAGCAAAACAAATCCAGAAGAAACAAAGAGAAAGAAATCAAATGGAATAAAATAAAAGCGGGAATGCTGCGTGCTGTGAAAACAATCCAATCAATTTATTAATTAAGCAAGCCACTCGCAAAGGCAGCGGAATAAAACACCACGAAACACAGGGCGTATGCGTAACGCTTAAGCGGCAATTGTCTGTCTCCCCTGCCACTCCCCTCGCCCCAACACACACTCTGCTGCTATTTGTCTAGCTTTGTGCAATGGATTTTTAATGTTTTCCATGGGGTGTCCATTGGGGATGTGGAAGCGGGAGGTGTCGTAGTTCTTGTAGTTCTTGGCCAAAGGCGAATGCCAATGCCACAGCGAATGTAACGCATTGTTAAGTCCGCTTGGCACTTTTCGCACGCGGTTCAAGCAGAGGGGGCAGGAGACGGCAGTGGCAGAGGGAGGAGGGAGGGGGAGGGCAAAACTTGGACTTTAATGAGCCAACAGCAATTACGGCAAACATTTGGTCCATTGCAAATGTCCCAACGTTGGCAAACATTTTAATTGCATTTTGCTTTCTATTTTATGCGGCAACGGCGGCTCAATGTCCGCTGCAAGCGTGATTATAAACTGACCACAAGT
>JAWNNJ010001118.1:0-16033 GCA_035045125.1 Hypselothyrea guttata
GTGGCAGCAGCAGCGGCGTCCAAGTCGACAGCGCAGCCACCGCGACCGAGTGCAGCGTCCCCCGAACCATGCCCACTCGAGAGTGGAGAGTTCGAGGTGGCTGATACTGCGGCCGCGGTAACTGCGCCAGCGACCGGGACGCCGATGCCGATGCCGACCACGCCGACATTGGCGGCGGCGGCTGCAAAAGTCTCAGCACCGGCGGCAGCAGCGACGCTTGCGCCAGCAACGTTGGCAGACACAACCCGAGATTTCCCATCCGCGCGACGAATATCCGTATTCGTATTCGAACGCTTCTTATGGTTGCGCTTATTGCTTGGCATTTTTCACACAGTTTATTTTCCAGTTACAGTTCTTGATTTTATCACGAAAGAAATACGCTCGCACCTTGCTCGCTTGAGGAATTTTTCACGAATGAAAAGCAAATGGCGTCGATCGAGTGACGTTCGCCGCCATGAGTGAAAAAATTAGTGGTGGGAGAGCACGAGAGAGAGCGGAGAGTGCTCACACTCAGTGCGAGCGGAACGAATCGGAATCGAAACGATACACTCGATCCACTCTCTCTCGCGCTCGCTCTCACTTGTATGACCGAGAGCGGGAGAGCGCGCGAGTGACGCGCGCATGATGACAAGTGCGTGTGTGTGAGCGAGATGCCTGCAGCCCGCTCACACCTGAATCTGTAAATTGCAGCGAGTTGGCAGCACCAACACCGGCCGATGCCATTGAAATCGCCACGGGGTTCAATTACACACCAGATGGTGTGCATTCAACCCCGTTGCAAGCGCGAATGGGCATCGACACAACTGTGCCAGCAAACCCGAGCAATTTATGCGTGACGCTGCTGTAATAAATGAAAATGTAATAAAAACTGAAGGAAATAATAATTGTAAATAATAATTAAATTAAATGAATGGCAATTTGGCAGCAGCGCCAGTGATGGCTAGAGTGTGGGCGAGTGAGTTGGAGCGCGATGCAGCGACAACAGCAAATGCAACTCCATATCGATATATCGATACTACATTGCACCGCAATCGCTGCAGCCCGCTCGTTTTTGAAATTGTAAATTGCGGCGAGTTGGCAGCACCAAACACTGGCCGATGCCACCGCAATCGCCACGGGGTTGAATTCCACACCAAATGGTGTGTGCATTAAGCCCCGTTGCAAATACGATTGACATCGGCACAGCTGAGCCGACGGCCCCGCGCAACTTGTGACGTCACTGCAGCAAATAATTAATAATCATTGTTTTTGCAGGAGCGCCAGTGATGACAGAGTGTGGGTCGAGGTGAGGCGGAACGAAAAACAACAACAACAACAATCAGTCGAGCAGCCAGCAGGAATACACAGCGTGTGTGAGACCAGAGCTGCAGCAGAGGCTCTGATCAACGGCCGATATTGCGCGGCGCTGTGACGTCATCATCATCGCTGAAGTTAACGGGTCCGCGCACCTGACGTGCGTGACAGTGGGTGAGTGGCGCGTGCGTGCGTGAGTGCGCGCGTGTGTGAGTGAAAGTGATGCTGAAACATACGGCCGCAGCAGCGAACGCCGGCCGCGACAGTGGGCGGGGGGTGGGAGTGGCGGCAATAATTCAAATTTAATTCAAAATTAAATACAAATTTAATTTAAATTAAACTGAATAAACGCCAGCCATCCCATTGCACAGCCCCGCAATATTTAAAGCATATAAATGTCCACTATCGCCGTCGACGGCGCCACGGCGGCCGGGTCCAACAGTGATGGCACGAGTTGAATAGGTACACCAGCTAATGCAAATGCTCTCTGGCCACGGCGGGGCGGGGGGGCCGGTGGTGGTGAGAGAGCGCAAGCGAGTGTAGTTGAAACACTTTGGAAGCTGGGCCATCGATGGCAAGTGAGAACGAGTGAGAGCGAGTGGCGGTGGTGGTGTGGTGAATTTCCACCGAGGACCGTATGCAGCGTCGGCAAAGCAGTGTGGAGCAAAGTGAAGTCTCCACGACCCGAAGCCGACGGCAGCCGAGTGAAAATCTCCACACGCAGCCGCCATCTTGAGCACGTATTTAAGGTAAAATTGCAAATAACTTACTTGATGATGCAGGGAATGTAGGCCTTCCGCCCTGTATGGCCAGATCGGGGTCGTTGCTTCATACCTGGGTGGCTTGGGGCGCCGCCGCTGCCACACAACTCGCGGCACAGGCGTGAGACTCTGCTGCCGAGTCGCCGTCACGCCTGCGCAAGAGTCTCCAAAGTCTCCACTCGCACCGCGTGTGCGAGTGAAAACTTTAAAAACTGAAAATTGCATTTTGCACCGTTCACTGCGGCGCAAATCGACTGCGTCCATCGCGTGCGGACGCAGCGGTGGCACGCGAACACAATGCCACCGTCCAGGCGCGCGCAGTCGCACCGAAACCCCCCCAAATCGCCCCATCAACACGGAGCTCGCTTTTTTCTGCGCGCCGGCCGCCGACACCCGATGCTCTTCGGCCCCCGGTGAGGGCTCGAGAGGGGCCAAGGGGTGGACGGTCGCAGTATTTAATTGGTGATATGCCGCTTCAGCAGCGGGAGCTTTACAAAATCAAAAATCTTAAATCATAAGGGGGACAATACACATGATAATAGGGGGGGATGGAGAGAACCTAACATGGGGGCTACAATTTTAGACATGGGGGGCACTTGACACGGAGGCTGCTGTCACGGCACAATTGGTGTGGAAGGGGCGCGACGTTCAATTAACATCTTAAGCCAGCAATGATGACCCCAAAATTTTGTAAAGTTGGCGGTGTTTAGGGGGGCTGGGGCGTCGCCCGCACGGCCCAAGTGCCCTCGTCTCTCGACACTCTCTCTCGATATGTGTGGGAGTGTGGAAGGCGCAAGTGCGGACGACTCGCGGCCATTCTCCACACACACACACAATGGGGGTGTGTGGATTGAGCGGCCGCGAGCGCCTGACGCCCCCCCGGGGTCAGGCGCATTTTGACGGTGGTGTAGATGTCCCTCGATGGTCGATGATGATCCCTCGAAGGACGGCGGTGTGGCGTGTAGCCCTTGATGGTTCTGCGGCTGCAGTTGATGATGTTGCGTTGTGGTCCGACGTCGCTGCTCCACTCGCCACGCTCTAGCAGGGTACTCTGTTCACAGCATTAATTTAATGGTATGAATTTTCCCCTCTTTTTCCCGTTTCAGGAAAGGACGGCTGCTGCAGGACAGGGACTTGCGAGAAGTGTGTGCGACAGCAGCTGAGCGCGGCGAGGAGCGTTGGCGGCGGCAGCGGGCGACGAACAGCGTTCCTGGGTCGCTGTGTGTGGGAGCAGGTGACACACACGGATGGACGATCCTGGACGCCTCCTCCCACGACGACGATCTGGACGGCTGGATTCTCGCTGGCATGATGACGGCAGGGAGATCCTGTGTGCTGTGGACGAGTGTGAGTGGGCTGATTGACTGGCTGACTGACTGCAGACTAAGATGGTGTTTGTCATGGCAGGAGCAGCAGCACGGCAGCACCACTCACGCCACACAGCACACACTGATGACGATGAGGCAGGAACAGGAACGGAAAACAGCAAACGGGTATGTAGCGGCTGAACGGGAACGTGGAGCGCTGACAGACAGACAGCACGGCGGACGGACGGTCCAGGCTGTGGCTCCAAACGCAGCCAACCGGCTGGGCGTATGCGTGATGACAGGTAAGTAGAACGTAGACTGGATGCGGGAACTGGCGGCGGTAGTGGCAAAGACCGTGGAGCGGTTCGCCATACGCAGGACAAAGCGTGCGTAGAGCGATTCGCAACAGCGCGGCGGACAGACGGTCCAGGCTGTGGCTCCAGACGGATGACGACGGCGGCCGAACAGGGCGCAGGCAGGGTGGCATCTGGTAGGTGTATTGTAGCAGGCGTAAAAAAAACGGCAGAATCTGGAACTGATGTGAAGCGACGGCAGCACGACGGACGGACGGTCCAGACTGCGGCAACAGCATCATCAGCAGACAAGCTGACGGACGGCAAGCGGACGGGACGAAAATAGGCAAGTATAAATTGTGGTAGTACAATTTCTTGATGATCCAGGTGAAGTTTGAACTGCGGCTTCTGCAGCATGATGATGACGGCGATCCGGCCAGGAGTGAGATGAGAGAGTGTGCGAAAGAGAGGCATGCAACAGACCGACTTACTGACTGCTTTTCCCCGGTTACAGGTACTGCCGACGGCGGCTGATGCAGAGGCATTCAGTACACACACCCCCCCCCGAACTCCTGGAGGCGACGGCGACGGCGACGGCGACGATGGCGGCGATGATGATGACGATGTGGAGCAGGAACAGAACAGAAGCTGGAACTGATGGAGCAGGAACAGGAACTCGAACTGATCTGGAAGGTGAGATAGAGAAAGTATTGTCCTCTTTGCGGACTTGATGACAATTGGCGTGTACTAAAGTCTGTGCAACATTATTTCAGGTGCACAAACTCTAGGCGGTGGTGGCCGAGGGCGGAATGCGGCAAAGGCGGTTATCGAAATCTTGCGATTGCGTCCGCTTCGACGCCGGATCCGACTCCTCAGAGGCAAATGTGGTCCATAAATCCGGAGATTTTGAACCAGTTGATGGCGATGGCGTTGGCCAAAAGCGCAATTTTTGACATTTGTCAGAGGTGAGTTCTGGGTCGGCTGAGGCAGCCACCGGGCCGGGGGACGTCTTGACGCAAGCGTCTGGACGTCCTCTGCGTGCTCGGGTAGGCTGCCCGGCCATCCAGATGTTTCCCTGCCCACCAGGTGGGCCTTATGGGTTGCATCTCTGCCGCGGCCGGCCAACTCAAAGAGAACCCTCGATCCTCAAGTTGAACACGGCCAGGCTGGGCAGGATCAGCGGGATGATGGAGTGAAAGTAGCTGCTGGACGAGAATCTCCAATCCAGACAGGCCTTGATGACATATTGTAATCTAATTCCAAGATAAACGTAGAAATATTAGTAAATAAATCCAGATTTAAATTAGAATTTTGTATGATGACTAAGCATCCAGCAGCCAGCTGAGGGAGCGGCTGTTGGACACTTTTTGTGTATTGTATGTGCCTGCGTGTGTGGCCGTTTGTCAGACCGGGCGAGATGCTCAGCCCATTCGGAGGCGCGGCAGCTTCACACGTTTACACATATATTGATAACATAGTTTAAGTAATTGACAATTGTCAGAGGTGAGTTCTGGGTAGGCTGAGGCAGCCACCGGGCCGGGGGACGGCTTGACGGAGACGTCTGATCGTCCTCTGCGTGCTCGGGTAGGCTGCCCGGCCATCCAGATGGGTCCCTGCCCACCAGGTGGGCCTTATGGGTTGCATCTCTGCCGCGGCCGGCTATCTCGAGTAGAACCCTCGTTATCCTCGAGTTGAACACGGCCAGGCTGGGCAGGATCAGCAGGTTGATGGAGAAATTGTTGCTGCCGGATTCCAATCCAGGCAGATCTTGATGGCATTTGTTGTTCCGATTCTAATATAAACGAAAGAAATATTGATAAATAAATCCAAAATTTAAATTAAAATTTTATTTATGGCAAGGTTCTGGAGCAGCCGGCTTAGAGAGCTGCTGCTCGGCGATACTTATGTGTGTGTTGTATATGTGTGTGTGTGTGTGAGCGTGTGTGGCCGTTTATCAGAGTGGGCGAGATGCTCAGCCCACTGGGAGGCGCGGCAGCTGCACACGCATTACACATTACACACATATATTGATTACAAAGTATTTAAATTTTTTGGCAATTGCCAGGGATGAACTGTTGAACGGCTGGGGCAGCCACCGTGCTGGGAGACGTCTTCCGGCAGTGGTAGGCTGCTTCTCTGGCCGAGAGTTGGGCGGGCTTCGGTGGGCCTAGAGTCGGATCATCCTTGTTGTATGGTGGCCGGCCAGCTGCGGGAGAGGGCTCTCGATCCTGGACAGCTGATGTGGCTGGCCTGGCCATAGGCGATCCTCGATGGCATTCTTGTCTGGATGGCAGAGTTGAGTGAACCTCGGAATCAAACGCAAAAGAAATGTTAATAAACAAGATCTAACGCTTCAGTCTGAGATTCAGCTGTTGACGAAGCAGTTCGGCAGCCGATACCAGTACTATCGGCAACCGAATGCTATTGTGTGCATTGGGTAAATGTGTGAGAGAGAGGGCGTGACGAGTGTGTGATTGAGTGTAAGAGATACACTCACACTGCGGCACAGCTGCTGCTCTACTGCTCACACAGATACTTTTGTGTTGTTGGCAGAGTGCCCTCATTGGATGTTTAATGAGGGTGTGTGTGTTCTGGCCGGAAACCGGCTAATCACACTGACGCGAGCCCAGCTGCGAGTGTGAGCGAGCAGGAGTATCGCTGCCTGCGGGCCCCGAGACGCACCTGAAAACTCTCAGCGAATGCCAAGGCATTCGGCAGAGTCGACAGGTAGACGGCCGGGGCCCGCAGGCAGAGACACTAAACCAATCTGCTGCAGCAACCAACAGCAACGCAGCGGCAAGACGCCGCGCCGAATGGCCGCTCCAGTGCCAGAACAGTGATGACAGAGTGAGTAAATTGATTGATTTTAATAGAAAAAATCAATCAATTTATTGATGATGCGAGCGTGTGATGCAATTGCCTCTGAAAGAGAGAGTTCAGAGGAATTGAAAGTGAGGAGGTGCAAGAGTTTTTCCCTGCCAGCGTTTTGGCGGGAAATTTGAGACGACTTTGACGCAGGCGTCGTGTGCACTCGACTTCGATATATTCAAGTGTGAATATACGAGTGAATGCCGACACCTGCGCCAGTCGAGACGAGGGTGCGATCCGTGTGCATCTGGGCAAACAGAGTGATGACATAGAATGGAAGGCCGCCAGCTTTGGTGTGATGCGGCCTTGGTGAGTGAAAGTGATGCTGAAACATACGGCCGCGGCAGCGATCGCCGGCCGCGACAGTGGGCGGGGGGTGGGAGAAGCGGCAATAATTCAAATTTAATTCAAAATTAAATTCAAATTCAATTTTGAATTAAACTAAATAAATGCCAGCCATCCCACTGCACACAGCCCCGCAATATTTAAAGCATATAAATGTCCACTGTCGCAGTCGACGGCGCCACGGCGGCCGGGTTCAACAGTGATGGCACGAGTTGATAGGCAGACTCTGTATAGTAGCAGCGGCAGCGGCAGCGGCAGAAGCAGCGGCAGCGACGCCGACGCCGACAGCGACTGAGGCAGCAGCAGCAGCACAGCACACAGGCAAGAGAGCACGCACAGGTAGCAAAGTTTTTTCACCAACTTTGCCAACTGCAATCTCACTCGCCCGCTGATTGTATCGCCGCCGAGTACCACAGTCGCGGCCCGCGCAAACGTCGCGCCAGCAGCCACTGGCCACCAGCAGCAGCAGCAGCAGCAGCAGCAGGTCTGGCACAGTGATGGCACGAGTCGATGGGTACACCAGCTAATGCAAATGCTCTCTCTGGCCACGGCGGGGCGGGGGGGCCGGTGGTGGCGAGAGAGCAAGCGAGTGTAGTTGAAACACTTTGGAAGCTGGGCCGTCGATGGCAAGTGAGAACGAGTGAGAGCGAGTGGCGGTGGTGGTGTGGTGAATTTCCACCGAGGACCGGATGCAGCGTCGGCAAAGCAGTGTGGAGCAAAGAGCCAGCAAGAGCGAGCGAGCAGAGAGGAGAACGGGTAAGCGCTGCCTAGAAGGCGAGCCGGCTACCCGCTGCATTACTTGTAATGCAGGAGGTATGCTTGGAGAGCCAGCAAGAGCGAGCGAGCAGAGAGGAGAACGGCTAAGCGCTGCCTAGGAGGCGAGCCGGCTACCCGCTGCATTACTTGTAATGCAGGAGGTATGCTTGGAGAGCCAGCAAGAGCGAGCGTGCAGAGAGGAGAACGGCTAAGCGCTGCCTAGAAGGCGAGCCGGCTACCCGCTGCATTACTTGTAATGCAGGAGGTATGCTTGGAGAGCCAGCAAGAGCGAGCGTGCAGAGAGGAGAACGGGTAAGCGCTGCCTAGAAGGCGAGCCGGCTACCCGCTGCATTACTTGTAATGCAGGAGGTATGCTTGGAGAGCCAGCAAGCGCAAGCGAGCAGAGAGGAGAACGGCTAAGCGCTGCCTAGGAGGCGAGCCGGCTACCCGCTGCATTACTTGTAATGCAGGAGGTATGCTTGGAGAGCCAGCAAGAGCGAGCGAGCAGAGAGGAGAACGGGTAAGCGCTGCCTAGAAGGCGAGCCGGCTACCCGCTGCATTACTTGTAATGCAGGAGGTATGCTTGGAGAGCCAGCAAGCGCAAACGAGCAGAGAGGAGAACGGCTAAGCGCTGCCTAGAAGGCGAGCCGGCTACCCGCTGCATTACTTGTAATGCAGGAGGTATGCTTGGAGAGCCAGCAAGCGCGAGCGAGCAGAGAGGAGAACGGCTAAGCGCTGCCTAGGAGGCGAGCCGGCTACCCGCTGCATTACTTGTAATGCAGGAGGTATGCTTGGAGAGCCAGCAAGCGCAAGCGAGCAGAGAGGAGAACGGCTAAGCGCTGCCTAGGAGGCGAGCCGGCTACCCGCTGCATTACTTGTAATGCAGGAGGTATGCTTGGAGAGCCAGCAAGAGCGAGCGAGCAGAGAGGAGAACGGGTAAGCGCTGCCTAGAAGGCGAGCCGGCTACCCGCTGCATTACTTGTAATGCAGGAGGTATGCTTGGAGAGCCAGCAAGAGCGAGCGAGCAGAGAGGAGAATGGGTAAGCGCTGCCTAGGAGGCGAGCCGGCTACCCGCTGCATTACTTGTAATGCAGGAGGTATGCTTGGAGAACCAGCAAGCGCAAGCGAGCAGAGAGGAGAACGGCTAAGCGCTGCCTAGGAGGCGAGCCGGCTACCCGCTGCATTACTTGTAATGCAGGAGGTATGCTTGAAGAGCCAGCAAAAGCGAGCGTGCAGAGAGGAGAATGGGTAAGCGCTGCCTAGAAGGCGAGCCGGCTACCCGCTGCATTACTTGTAATGCAGGAGGTATGCTTGGAGAGCCAGCAAGCGCAAGCGAGCAGAGAGGAGAACGGCTAAGCGCTGCCTAGGAGGCGAGCCGGCTACCCGCTGCATTACTTGTAATGCAGGAGGTATGCTTGGAGAGCCAGCAAGAGCGAGCGTGCAGAGAGGAGAACGGGTAAGCGCTGCCTAGAAGGCGAGCCGGCTACCCGCTGCATTACTTGTAATGCAGGAGGTATGCTTGGAGAGCCAGCAAGAGCGAGCGTGCAGAGAGGAGAACGGGTAAGCGCTGCCTAGAAGGCGAGCAGGCTACCCGCTGCATTACTTGTAATGCAGGAGGTATGCTTGGAGAGCCAGCAAGAGCGAGCGAGCAGAGAGGAGAACGGGTAAGCGCTGCCTAGGAGGCGAGCCGGCTACCCGCTGCATTACTTGTAATGCAGGAGGTATGCTTGGAGAGCCAGCAAAAGCGAGCGTGCAGAGAGGAGAACGGGTAAGCGCTGCCTAGAAGGCGAGCCGGCTACCCGCTGCATTACTTGTAATGCAGGAGGTATGCTTGGAGAGCCAGCAAGAGCGAGCGAGCAGAGAGGAGAACGGGTAAGCGCTGCCTAGAAGGCGAGCCGGCTACCCGCTGCATTACTTGTAATGCAGGAGGTATGCTTGGAGAGCCAGCAAGAGCGAGCGAGCAGAGAGGAGAACGGGTAAGCGCTGCGTAGAAGGCGAGCCGGCTACCCGCTGCATTACTTGTAATGCAGGAGGTATGCTTGGAGAGCCAGCAAGAGCGAGCGAGCAGAGAGGAGAACGGGTAAGCGCTGCGTAGAAGGCGAGCCGGCTACCCGCTGCATTACTTGTAATGCAGGAGGTATGCTTGGAGAGCCAGCAAGAGCGAGCGTGCAGAGAGGAGAACGGGTAAGCGCTGCCTAGAAGGCGAGCAGGCTACCCGCTGCATTACTTGTAATGCAGGAGGTATGCTTGGAGAGCCAGCAAGAGCGAGCGTGCAGAGAGGAGAACGGGTAAGCGCTGCCTAGAAGGCGAGCCGGCTACCCGCTGCATTACTTGTAATGCAGGAGGTATGCTTGGAGAGCCAGCAAGCGCGAGCGAGCAGAGAGGAGAATGGGTAACCGCTGCCTAGGAGGCGAGCCGGCTACCCGCTGCTTAACTTGAAATGCAGGAGGTATGCTTGGAGAGCCAGCAAGCGCAAGCGAGCAGAGAGGAGAACGGCTAAGCGCTGCCTAGGAGGCGAGCCGGCTACCCGCTGCATTACTTGTAATGCAGGAGGTATGCTTGGAGAGCCAGCAAGAGCGAGCGAGCAGAGAGGAGAACGGGTAAGCGCTGCCTAGAAGGCGAGCCGGCTACCCGCTGCATTACTTGTAATGAAGGAGGTATGCTTGGAGAGCCAGCAAGCGCGAGCGAGCAGAGAGGAGAACGGCTAAGCGCTACCTAGGAGGCGAGTCGGCAAGCGCGAGCGAGCAGATAGGAGAACGGCTAAGCGCTGCCTAGGAGGCGAGCCGGCTACCCGCTGCATTACTTGTAATGCAAGAGGTATGCTTGGAGAGCCAGCAAGAGCGAGCGACCAGAGAGGAGAATGGGTAAGCGCTGCCTAGGAGGCGAGCCGGCTACCAGCTGCATTACAAGTAATGCAGGAGGTATGCTTGGAGAGCCAGCAAGAGCGAGCGAGCAGAGAGGAGAATGGGTAAGCGCTGCCTAGGAGGCGAGCCGGCTACCCGCTGCATTACTTGTAATGCAGGAGGTATGCTTGGAGAGCCAGCAAGCGCGAGCGAGCAGAGAGGAGAACGGCTAAGCGCTGCCTAGGAGGCGAGCCGGCTACCCGCTGCATTACTTGTAATGCAGGAGGTATGCTTGGAGAGCCAGCAAGAGCGAGCGAGCAGAGAGAAGAATGGGTAAGCGCTGCCTAGGAGGCGAGCCGGCTACCCGCTGCATTACTTGTAATGCAGGAGGTATGCTTGGAGAGCCAGCAAGCGCAAGCGAGCAGAGAGGAGAACGGCTAAGCGCTGCCTAGGAGGCGAGCCGGCTACCCGCTGCATTACTTGTAATGCAGGAGGTATGCTTGGAGAGCCAGCAAGAGCGAGCGTGCAGAGAGGAGAACGGGTAAGCGCTGCCTAGAAGGCGAGCCGGCTACCCGCTGCATTACTTGTAATGCAGGAGGTATGCTTGGAGAGCCAGCAAGAGCGAGCGTGCAGAGAGGAGAACGGGTAAGCGCTGCCTAGAAGGCGAGAAGGCTACCCGCTGCATTACTTGTAATGCAGGAGGTATGCTTGGAGAGCCAGCAAGAGCGAGCGTGCAGAGAGGAGAACGGGTAAGCGCTGCCTAGAAGGCGAGCCGGCTACCCGCTGCATTACTTGTAATGCAGGAGGTATGCTTGGAGAGCCAGCAAGCGCGAGCGAGCAGAGAGGAGAACGGCTAAGCGCTGCCTAGGAGGCGAGCCGGCTACCCGCTGCATTACTTGTAATGCAGGAGGTATGCTTGGAGAGCCAGCAAGAGCGAGCGAGCAGAGAGGAGAACGGGTAAGCGCTGCCTAGGAGGCGAGCCGGCTACCCGCTGCATTACTTGTAATGCAGGAGGTATGCTTGGAGAGCCAGCAAGAGCGAGCGTGCAGAGAGGAGAACGGGTAAGCGCTGCCTAGAAGGCGAGCAGGCTACCCGCTGCATTACTTGTAATGCAGGAGGTATGCTTGGAGAGCCAGCAAGAGCGAGCGTGCAGAGAGGAGATCGGGTAAGCGCTGCCTAGAAGGCGAGCCGGCTACCCGCTGCATTACTTGTAATGCAGGAGGTATGCTTGGAGAGCCAGCAAGAGCGAGCGAGCAGAGAGGAGAACGGGTAAGCGCTGCGTAGAAGGCGAGCCGGCTACCCGCTGCATTACTTGTAATGCAGGAGGTATGCTTGGAGAGCCAGCAAGAGCGAGCGAGCAGAGAGGAGAACGGGTAAGCGCTGCGTAGAAGGCGAGCCGGCTACCCGCTGCATTACTTGTAATGCAGGAGGTATGCTTGGAGAGCCAGCAAGAGCGAGCGTGCAGAGAGGAGAACGGGTAAGCGCTGCCTAGAAGGCGAGCAGGCTACCCGCTGCATTACTTGTAATGCAGGAGGTATGCTTGGAGAGCCAGCAAGAGCGAGCGTGCAGAGAGGAGAACGGGTAAGCGCTGCCTAGGAGGCCGAGCCGGCTACCCGCTGCATTACTTGTAATGCAGGAGGTATGCTTGGAGAGCCAGCAAGAGCGAGCGAGCAGAGAGGAGAACGGGTAAGCGCTGCCTAGAAGGCGAGCCGGCTACCCGCTGCATTACTTGTAATGCAGGAGGTATGCTTGGAGAGCCAGCAAGAGCGAGCGTGCAGAGAGGAGAACGGGTAAGCGCTGCCTAGAAGGCGAGCCGGCTACCCGCTGCATTACTTGTAATGCAGGAGGTATGCTTGGAGAGCCAGCAAGCGCGAGCGAGCAGATAGGAGAACGGCTAAGCGCTGCCTAGGAGGCCGGCCGGCTACCCGCTGCATTACTTGTAATGCAGGAGGTATGCTTGGAGAGCCAGCAAGAGCGAGCGAGCAGAGAGGAGAATGGGTAAGCGCTGCCTAGGAGGCGAGCCGGCTACCCGCTGCATTACTTGTAATGCAGGAGGTATGCTTGGAGAACCAGCAAGCGCAAGCGAGCAGAGAGGAGAACGGCTAAGCGCTGCGTAGGAGGCGAGCCGGCTACCCGCTGCATTACTTGTAATGCAGGAGGTATGCTTGAAGAGCCAGCAAAAGCGAGCGAGCAGAGAGGAGAATGGGTAAGCGCTGCCTAGAAGGCGAGCCGGCTACCCGCTGCATTACTTGTAATGCAGGAGGTATGCTTGGAGAGCCAGCAAGCGCAAGCGAGCAGAGAGGAGAACGGCTAAGCGCTGCCTAGGAGGCGAGCCGGCTACCCGCTGCATTACTTGTAATGCAGGAGGTATGCTTGGAGAGCCAGCAAGCGCAAGCGAGCAGAGAGGAGAACGGCTAAGCGCTGCCTAGGAGGCGAGCCGGCTACCCGCTGCATTACTTGTAATGCAGGAGGTATGCTTGGAGAGCCAGCAAGAGCGAGCGAGCAGAGAGGAGAACGGCTAAGCGCTGCCTAGGAGGCGAGCCGGCTACCCGCTGCATTACTTGTAATGCAGGAGGTATGCTTGGAGAGCCAGCAAGAGCGAGCGAGCAGAGAGGAGAACGGGTAAGCGCTGCCTAGGAGGCGAGCCGGCTACCCGCTGCATTACTTGTAATGCAGGAGGTATGCTTGGAGAGCCAGCAAGAGCGAGCGAGCAGAGAGGAGAACGGGTAAGCGCTGCCTAGGAGGCGAGCCGGCTACCCGCTGCATTACTTGTAATGCAGGAGGTATGCTTGGAGAGCCAGCAAGCGCGAGCGAGCAGATAGGAGAACGGCTAAGCGCTGCCTAGGAGGCGAGCCGGCTACCCGCTGCATTACTTGTAATGCAGGAGGTATGCTTGGAGAGCCAGCAAGAGCGAGCGAGCAGAGAGGAGAACGGGTAAGCGCTGCCTAGGAGGCGAGCCGGCTACCCGCTGCATTACTTGTAATGCAGGAGGTATGCTTGGAGAGCCAGCAAGAGCGAGCGAGCAGAGAGGAGAACGGCTAAGCGCTGCCTAGGAGGCGAGCCGGCTACCCGCTGCATTACTTGTAATGCAGGAGGTATGCTTGGAGAGCCAGCAAGAGCGAGCGAGCAGAGAGGAGAACGGGTAAGCGCTGCCTAGGAGGCGAGCCGGCTACCCGCTGCATTACTTGTAATGCAGGAGGTATGCTTGGAGAGCCAGCAAGAGCGAGCGTGCAGAGAGGAGAACGGGTAAGCGCTGCCTAGAAGGCGAGCCGGCTACCCGCTGCATTACTTGTAATGCAGGAGGTATGCTTGGAGAGCCAGCAAGAGCGAGCGAGCAGAGAGGAGAACGGGTAAGCGCTGCCTAGAAGGCGAGCCGGCTACCCGCTGCATTACTTGTAATGCAGGAGGTATGCTTGGAGAGCCAGCAAGAGCGAGCGAGCAGAGAGGAGAACGGGTAAGCGCTGCCTAGGAGGCGAGCCGGCTACCCGCTGCATTACTTGTAATGCAGGAGGTATGCTTGGAGAGCCAGCAAGAGCGAGCGAGCAGAGAGGAGAACGGGTAAGCGCTGCCTAGAAGGCGAGCCGGCTACCCGCTGCATTACTTGTAATGCAGGAGGTATGCTTGGAGAGCCAGCAAGAGCGAGCGAGCAGAGAGGAGAACGGGTAAGCGCTGCCTAGGAGGCGAGCCGGCTACCCGCTGCATTACTTGTAATGCAGGAGGTATGCTTGGAGAGCCAGCAAGAGCGAGCGAGCAGAGAGGAGAACGGGTAAGCGCTGCCTAGAAGGCGAGCCGGCTACCCGCTGCATTACTTGTAATGCAGGAGGTATGCTTGGAGAGCCAGCAAGAGCGAGCGTGCAGAGAGGAGAACGGGTAAGCGCTGCCTAGAAGGCGAGCCGGCTACCCGCTGCATTACTTGTAATGCAGGAGGTATGCTTGGAGAGCCAGCAAGAGCGAGCGTGCAGAGAGGAGAACGGGTAAGCGCTGCCTAGAAGGCGAGCCGGCTACCCGCTGCATTACTTGTAATGCAGGAGGTATGCTTGGAGAGCCAGCAAGCGCGAGCGAGCAGATAGGAGAACGGCTAAGCGCTGCCTAGGAGGCCAGCCGGCTACCCGCTGCATTACTTGTAATGCAGGAGGTATGCTTGGAGAGCCAGCAAGAGCGAGCGAGCAGAGAGGAGAATGGGTAAGCGCTGCCTAGGAGGCGAGCCGGCTACCCGCTGCATTACTTGTAATGCAGGAGGTATGCTTGGAGAACCAGCAAGCGCAAGCGAGCAGAGAGGAGAACGGCTAAGCGCTGCGTAGGAGGCGAGCCGGCTACCCGCTGCATTACTTGTAATGCAGGAGGTATGCTTGAAGAGCCAGCAAAAGCGAGCGAGCAGAGAGGAGAATGGGTAAGCGCTGCCTAGAAGGCGAGCCGGCTACCCGCTGCATTACTTGTAATGCAGGAGGTATGCTTGGAGAGCCAGCAAGCGCAAGCGAGCAGAGAGGAGAACGGCTAAGCGCTGCCTAGGAGGCGAGCCGGCTACCCGCTGCATTACTTGTAATGCAGGAGGTATGCTTGGAGAGCCAGCAAGCGCGAGCGAGCAGAGAGGAGAACGGCTAAGCGCTGCCTAGGAGGCGAGCCGGCTACCCGCTGCATTACTTGTAATGCAGGAGGTATGCTTGGAGAGCCAGCAAGAGCGAGCGTGCAGAGAGGAGAACGGGTAAGCGCTGCCTAGAAGGCGAGCAGGCTACCCGCTGCATTACTTGTAATGCAGGAGGTATGCTTGGAGAGCCAGCAAGAGCGAGCGTGCAGAGAGGAGAACGGGTAAGCGCTGCCTAGAAGGCGAGCCGGCTACCCGCTGCATTACTTGTAATGCAGGAGGTATGCTTGGAGAGCCAGCAAGAGCGAGCGAGCAGAGAGGAGAACGGGTAAGCGCTGCGTAGAAGGCGAGCCGGCTACCCGCTGCATTACTTGTAATGCAGGAGGTATGCTTGGAGAGCCAGCAAGAGCGAGCGTGCAGAGAGGAGAACGGGTAAGCGCTGCCTAGAAGGCGAGCCGGCTACCCGCTGCATTACTTGTAATGCAGGAGGTATGCTTGGAGAGCCAGCAAGAGCGAGCGTGCAGAGAGGAGAACGGGTAAGCGCTGCCTAGAAGGCGAGCCGGCTACCCGCTGCATTACTTGTAATGCAGGAGGTATGCTTGGAGAGCCAGCAAGAGCGAGCGTGCAGAGAGGAGAACGGGTAAGCGCTGCCTAGAAGGCGAGCCGGCTACCCGCTGCATTACTTGTAATGCAGGAGGTATGCTTGGAGAGCCAGCAAGAGCGAGCGAGCAGAGAGGAGAACGGGTAAGCGCTGCCTAGGAGGCGAGCCGGCTACCCGCTGCATTACTTGTAATGCAGGAGGTATGCTTGGAGAGCCAGCAAGAGCGAGCGAGCAGAGAGGAGAACGGGTAAGCGCTGCCTAGAAGGCGAGCCGGCTACCCGCTGCATTACTTGTAATGCAGGAGGTATGCTTGGAGAGCCAGCAAGCGCGAGCGAGCAGAGAGGAGAACGGCTAAGCGCTGCCTAGGAGGCGAGCCGGCTACCC
>JAWNNJ010001120.1:0-25380 GCA_035045125.1 Hypselothyrea guttata
TATTTATACCCCATATTTTCACTCTTAAACCAACCGTATTAGAGAAAAATCCACTCCAATGATACACATTTTATATCACTTATATACAAACTTAACTGTAGAATATGAAGTTCTTGACACTCACCCATCGTAGACCCGACACGTGGTGTTGTTTATCCGCTTGTCCGACGCCCGGCGTCGACGATCCTCGAAGAGATCCTTGACAGCGGTGACTCCGAGCACAAAGAGCACGGGAATCATGGCCACCTCCTTGCCAAAGGCGTTTATGGCTGGCACCCAGTTGAGCAGCACGATGAAGATGAAGTACAGATTGGCCACGCGATGGAACTGCTCCAGCAGGTTCTTGGGTATGAAGGAGAGCAGCGTGTACTTGGTTGTGCGTATCTTGTTGCCCACAAACTGACCGTTGGGATGCTCCCGTTTGGGCGTCTTCGGTGGCACCGTGTGGTTGGGCACCACCATGCGGTAGCTGCGCTCCTCGAACTTGTCGCCGTTGTTGTAGTTGCAGAGCGTGAAACGCTTCCACCACGGCGGCACCTCGGTGCGGCGCAGCGTATAGATGGACTCGGAACGGGATGCCTGCCGGGAATGGCCGCGTCCCCCCGTCGCCGAACTGGGCGCGGATGGACCAAATTCGCGCTCCCTCACCGGCTCATCCTTGTGCCCGGGCGGCAGTATAAAATCCGTTTTGGAACCCACACGGCTGTGACCCCGGCCCGCTGGCGCACTTCCGCTGCCAGGCGGAGAGTCCGTTATCTGACCTTGCGAGAAGGCACGCTGGTGACCCTTCATGGCTGACTTGATGGGCCGTCCGCTGGCACCGACGGCGACAATGGCGCCACCGCCATGACTAACGGAACGCGCATGGCCACCACGCGGCTGCACCACTGTGCTGGGGCTGGCGATGATGGCCACACCGGGTATGCCGGGTCCGCCGGGCAGCATGCTACCTGTGGCTGCCCCGCCCACCTGATGTGCGCCCGGAAAGACGTAGGTGCGCTCCGGCTCTGCAGCTGCTGCGCCTGCGCCTGCGGCTGCTCCCAGAGCTGAATTGGAACTGATTGTGGGCATTTGGTGGTGTGCGGGCAGAGAGGAGGCAACACCCTCGTTGCTCAGATTGGGAGGGGCGGAGCGTTGCTGTTGCACAACTAGAAACTTTCGCCGCAAGTCTTCGGTGTTCGCTGAAGGCATCTTCGCTGGCAATCAACACCATCAGGTTCAGCTTAAAGTCCTTGATTTGCTTTTATTTGGATACTCTGTGCGTACGAGTTGAGTTCTTTGGGGGATCGGGATGTTTGCAATTAGCACTCAAGACCCGCCGCCCTTTCCGTCGCCCCCTCAAAGGCCACAACTGCAAACGCCATGTTAAGCTGCAAAACAAATAGAGAAAAAAATATTAGAAATTTGCATAGAAATATTAACAATTTATATTTAAATAATTTTGTATAAATTGATAGTTTCTATTTTAACTTTGAACTCAACTTCTGCAGTAAGAAAATCTAAATAAAAGATAAATAATTTGCCCAAACATTTCTATTGTAATTTAGATTAAAATATTGCATTATTTATTATATAAATTAGCAAAAACTTATTGGTATAGCTAAATAAAAGATTTTTTTTTATAAAATTTTAATGAAAAGGAAAGAGGAAAAATAAATAATTTAGTGTTATTTTAAATTTTATAATATATTAAAAGCAGCAAATATTTTAACAATTTTAATGTCAGAATAAAAGAATATAATTTTAACTTTTAACTCAACTTCTGCAGTTAGAATGAATAAAAAACAAAGAAAATAAAATATAGCCTTTATAAAAATATGGGAAATAAATAAATAAATTGAAGATTTTATTTTGTTCATGTTCTGCAGATAGAAAGCAAAATATAAGAACAAATATTTGTATTTTATATTTATACATTAAATTGTTTAAAATACAAAGAAGCAATTATTTGAATTGCTTATGACAAAATAAAAGATTTTATTTTAATCTTAACCACAACTTCCAACTCTCAGTTCTAATTTAGTTTATCTTCTGCTACGCTTTTAAATGTTTCCACTAGTTTTTTTAGTTTTTCAACCGTTTAAAAAAGGTACTGAAAATATTTAAAAATTCGTGTTCAACTGCTGCTAATTACGCATGAAAAAGTTGAACGAACCCGCGGACACCCGCAGACATTCGGCCACCCCTTTGACTGTGGTATCCGTTGGTTCAAAGTTTGCCCTTGATTTCAAGCTTCCGATAAGCTGCCAAAAAGCGTAAAATATCACGAAAACGACAAACAAAAAGCCGAAATACACGCATAGGAAAACCGAAAAAGCAAGGTCACAGAGCAAAGCGAGGTCGGCCGAAGTGTGGGGGTAAGGAAAGGCAACGAGGAGAATGTAGATTGGTATTATACGCGAGTTTTGAACATTTTCAAAACATACTACTACATTAATCGATGGCCAACGACGACAAAGTTCAGGGTGTGACAAGTCAATTCAAATTTAACTCTGACGCTCCAGCCAGCTGAGATACATCTGATAATATTTATTGCTATAAATAGCATTCCATCATCATAACTTCATTGAAAGCTGTAGCCAAAAATACAGCTACAACCAATAATTCAGTTCAAGTTTTTGCAGCTGAAAGACGCAATGCCTAAAGCTGACGGAGCTTAAACACTTGGACAATCATTTGTTAGCTCTGGGCAAAAGTAACTCAAAAGTTCAACGGTCCTTAGCGACCATGAGGTAGTATATCTAAACCCAATGCAGGCGGATTCGATGTTTATGCCATAAAACAAACGAGGCATGAGCTTCCAAATTTATAGCAACACTCAGCAAACAAATGGTCAATGGACCATGAATTTAAATATTTAAATGATATAGTTGAATATGCAAATAGATGAGCTAAGAAAGTCAAACGGAATACGAACAAAAGCAAACAAATGTAGAATATATAGAAAATTGTTACAAATACTCAGAGCAAATGCATCAATTCTATAGAAATTAAATAGAAGTAATTTAATTTAATTCAAAATACTTAATAATAAGTGGAAATTAAAAAAATAAAAGCATATTTAATTCAAGAAAAATAATTGTAAAATGTTGAAGAATTTTCTAAAAAAAATTAAAACTAATCAACTATATAATTTAAATATATCTTTGTATATATGTATGTAATTTACGTAATAATAAATCCAAAATATACTAACGAAAAATAAATAGACAAAAATAAATGTAAAATATTTCATTATTTAAATTCTGCTTAAAATAAAGTTATTGCAAATTATTATAAAATATTTGATAGTTTGAATTCTACTGAAAATAAAAAAAGAAATTAAAGAAAAATTTGAAATATATTAGACATTTTAATAAATCAAAATAATAATTATACAAAAATATTTGTCAAATGATCAATAGTTTAAATTCTACTTAAATTAAAGTTACATAATAAAAAAAAATACAAAAATCATCTTGCTAATAAAAATACAAAAATAATAAATGTAAATTTTATATGGTTTAGGTTATAATTCATCAAAGTATATTTCAAACATTTTTTAGATGAAGAAAAACAATAAATCTCTATCTTTTTAGCAGGGTATTGCCATAAAAATGCCCCAAGAATAAAACAACAAAATTGTAGCTTTAATAAACATTTATACATTTCTGCCAACTTGGCAATTTTAATTCAATTTCATTAAGTGATGAACTAATTTCGATTTAATGGAAAAAGCCCGTATGTTTGTGTTGAACATGTACAACATACATTGAATATACAAACATGCAAACATACAAACATGTGTATGTTTGTTTGTATATAGTATTTGGCAGAATCGGACAAACCCAAACGCGTGTCGACACCGAAATCTAAATTTGAATTTGGCACACGACTGTTTATTTTCTAAAGTTTTTATGTTTGTGTTTTTTATGCACCCGCCACAAGTTGAATGAGGTGACGAAATGTGTAATCCATTGAGTAATCCCTTTAAGCTGTAAAAAGATCTGCAACTAGAGAGAATTGGAGTTGATATATGGCCTCTATAAATAACCCAAAGAGCATTTAGTAACTATATTATTATTAGTTGCACTTACAGTTAGTTACCCTTGCACTACTTTAATAAGTGATTTCACTTAGTCACACATATAAATTACGGATTCTCCTAACTGAATAAAATAAGTCACCTATAGCAGAGGTCAAAACTAAAAAGCGAATGACATCGCACAATTTTCAAGCACGAATTAATAGTTTTTTCTTTGGCCATAAAAGGGCAAGCCAAACATTTATTGTATTTTTGTATTTTGTGTTAATCGGCTCTTTGCCTCTGGCATGACAAAGAGTCGTAAAATTGAAGTCAGATAAGCGAAATCAAAGCAATATCTATACAGACAAGCCCTAAAGTGAATGAAACAATAAAAGCTAAGTTTAATAAAAGCAAACGCAAAAGAAGAGGTTACAAAGCAGAGAACATGGAAGATGGGGACAAAATCAGCGTTGCCAATTTAGGGGGTTTTTAGACCCTTTACTTTAAAAAAGTAAAAAGGGTCTATTAGTTTAGTGCAAAGAGGAAATGTGTGTAACACCCAGAAGGAGGCGTGGCAGACCCCACAAAGTATATATATTCTTGATCAGGACGACAAGACGAGTCGATATAGCCATGTCCGTCTGTCCGTCTGTCTGTCTGTATGAACACCTAGATCTCAGCAACTATAAGAACTAGAGACACCATATTCGGGATTTAGATTCTCCTATTCAGTAAGCAGCACGAGTTTGTTTTAGATTTTGGATACCTCCCCCTCTTACCACGCAAACCGCAAAAAGCTACTCCAGCCACAGTTTTAAAGCTATTGATTTGTAATTTGATATTAAACTAGTTTATGACATTCTCTATCGACGCTGTGAATTTTGTTTCGATCGGATAAGAAACAGCGAACATATGCTACAGACAATTTGCCGCACTAGGCAGAGGGGGGGGTGGTGTGCTTGCATACGCGGGTAGCTTAGTGTGTGTGCGTCTGATTGTGTTTGTATGTACATATACTCAAAGTAAAGGGTCTCCAACGGTCGGTTACGTCCGACTGTAGCCTCCGTCCCACTGATCTGCCCCGTCCCTATATTTAGAATTGTATTTATGCTTATCATGAGTGCATTTAAAAATGTATAATTATATGTAACATTGTCTGTATATATTCAGTGCGAATGAGATTTCGACCAGCAAGAGTTTGGCCAGTAAGAGTTGCGTCAGCAAGCGTTCTCCCAGTGAGAGTTAGGCCAACGAGAGTTCGGCCACGCGCAAAGCTTGGCTCTGTGTACGTCAGTTACTTCCGATCTGCTCCGTTTTACTGGATCTTACGTTGGTTTTAAGCTACTTTGAATTTATTTCATATGGAAAATCTAGCTATTTCTGACAACACTGATTAGAATTATGCCAAATTTATAGTTCTTAATAACGATGATTTTATAGAATTTCAAGTGAACAACTTTCGCCCGGGTTTGTGGTTTCACTTGGCACCCACACTCTAACTAATTAGCTGAACCCACTTAAGAGCTCTGCTTTGTTTGGGTTTTGGATTGGACTTCAAAGTGCTGTATACTACGGTATATCCCAGAAATCTGAGAGTTTGCTCTGCTTTGGCGTGAGTTGTGAATTTATTTTTAAACACCAGTAAAAGGCACATGCGAAATAAAAGCAGAGTAAGAGATAAACAATGCCCAGCCCCACCGAAAACACAAAATTGGTTATCAATAAGAAGAGAAGGGAGGGGATGAGGCAAAAGGCAACGATAATCAGGCAGAACAGGCACAAAAATAAATATATAAATGTGCGCTGTTGTAAAGTTCATTGTATTTTCAATACGCTGCTTGTATCTGGTGGATACAGAAATATATTGAGATATACTATTTGTAGTGGGCATCGACATCTGGCATAACATTTGACGATTGGCAAATAAGTGCGGTATTCAAAATCATTTTTCCTGCTTTTTGTTTATTGTTTTTTGAGGTGAAAATGGCGTGGTTTGGCTGTCTATATATTATTTGATCTCAAACAAAATACTACCCGCATTTATTATAAATAGACTTATGTATGGTTTTGTGTGCATAGTAATAATTATTACACGCTCAAATGCACACTTGAAATTTAGCAATCGATTAACCTTGCATTGCCAACCGCACACACATCTATGGGCATAATAATTATAATATAATTTATATACCTTACGTGAGACTAAACAACACAATAACAATATTACGAGGGACAGCCGAAAGCTACCCTTTTCCATCAAATGCTAAATTTAAATATTTTAAACCGTCTAAAATGTATGAATTGTCTTTTTGTGTATACCCCTTGGTCACTGGTATAGGGCATATTAAATGCCCCAAATAGTATGTGATTATAGCATTTAAAGTAATTAACGTAAAATATTACTGATTGGAGAATTCATAATTGCCCAACTTGGGCAATCATAACAAACCATATCAAATTTTTCTAATTTATAATTAATGCGTAGTTATTACCAAAACATTGTAATTATTGTTTATAAAGTGGGAATGGAATAAAATGTTAAACTTTTTTTGATACAAAAGAAATATATTTTAAAGTAAAATACAATATTAATTATTACAAATATTTTATAATAATATAACTATTATCAATTCCATTGTCTATTATTTTGTTTTCTAATTTTTAGTTAAGTTATATTTTTATAATTATTATAAATTAATGTACTTATTAATTTCTATCTATAAAGCTGATTGATTAAATTACTCTCGCTCCCTAACTTTTGCTGGGTTTAAAATTTGCTTCAAACGGGCTAGACATTTCTGTATGGGCAATACAACTCTCGCTGGCCTAACTCTCGATGACCTAATTCTTGCTAGCCGAACGCGCTTAAGCCGAATTCTCCCTGGCCCAACTCTCGCTAGCCCTACTCTCGCTGGCCCAACTCTCGATGGCCGAACTCTTGTTGGCCGAAACTGTTGCTGGTCGAACTCTCGCTAGCGGAACTTTAGTCGGCCGAATTCTCCCTGGCCCAACTCCCGCTAGCGTAACTCATGCTGACTCAATTCTTGCTATCGCAAGTCAGTCAGGACAAAGAATTTAATATATGTATATAGATTTATCATATCTAATGTTGAATGTGGCAATTAATTACAATAATTAAGCGCATTATTACAGTCAAACCAAAAGCGCCATATGTTGGAATGGTATTTTAGTTTTGCTTAAGTGCGCTTAAGTATTCATTAAAGCCCGTAAAAGAAATAAATAATAAACAAAACTATATTAATTATTTCTATTCATTATTGTGGCTAAAGGCGCACAGCTGTTGTTTTGATATGATGCGGTTTTACTCAGGTTCGAAATGTTTACGAATTCCAACAAACGGAACACAAATCGAAATTCGCGTGTTCTATATAGTATATATATAGCGTAAAAGTTGCAGAGAATATTTCAATCTAAAGAATTGCATGTTTAGACCCTTTACTTTAAAAAAGTAAAAAGGGTCTATTAGTTTAGTGCAAAGAGGAAATGTGTGTAACACCCAGAAGGAGGCGTGGCAGACCCCACAAAGTATATATATTCTTGATCAGGACGACAAGACGAGTCGATATAGCCATGTCCGTCTGTCTGTCTGTCCGTCTGTCTGTCTGTCCATCTGTTCGTCCGTCTGTATGAACACCTAGATCTCAGCAACTATAAAAGCTAGAGACACCATATTTGCTACTTAGGCTCCCCTATTCAGTAAGCAGCACGAGTTTGTTTTAGATTTTGGATACCTCCTCCCCTTCCCCCGTAAACCGCAAAAATCTGCTGTAGCCACAGTTTTAAAGTTATTGATTTGTAATTTGGTATTTAACTAGTAACTTTTACAACATTCTCTATCGATGCTGTGAATTTGGTTTCGATCGGATTAGAAACAGCGAACATATGCCACAGACAATTTGCCGCACTAGGCAGAGGGGGGGGTGGTGTGCCTTGCATACGCGGGTAGCTTAGTGTGTGTGCGTCTGATTGTGTTTGAATGTACATATACTCAAAGTAAATGGTCTCCTACTGTCGGTTACGTCCGACTGTAGCCTCCGTCCCACTGATCTGCCCCGTCCCTATATTTTCAAATAAATAAAATACATTTTAGCAGGCAGGAAACGGCACACTTGAGCTGGGCTATAGTTAAACTCTGATGTATTTAAATTCAAGTACTGGATGGCGATCCTTTTTATCAGTTATATGTACTATATGGAGAAAGAAGCACTTGAGCTGTGCCAGCTGTTGCCATTTGGACGGCCAGGAGATTAATTTCCATTCGTAATGAGCGATGATAAGTGCGAATGTGAATGCGAGTACACTCATGTATTCGTTGTGGAATATTACTTTTGCATTAGATCCCTTTATAAACAAATTACGCACAGTTCAAGTTTAATGTGCGATAAGACCGTCCCAGGGGCATTCGAACATAGGGTATAAGTTAGTTCAATACTCTTCTCGAAAGTAATTTATTTGGCGTGTTTTATCGCCATTGATGCATCGAAGTCAATTTGGAATAATACGAATACAATGGGCCTTAAACTACGAGGTGTCGCCGGTGACACCCGATGGGAAAAATTAGTCGGGAGCGTGGGAGAACCTCTCGGAAAATTTAATGCGAAATAATAAATTAAAAGTTGCACGACTAATTAGTAACTGTTGACAGTGGCAACGGGGCGTGGCAGGGCGGTGCGTTTGAGTGTTATTCATTACATTCATTTTGAGCTGCGACGAATGGACTGAATGTTGACAGGCGAGTGTTGAATGTTGACTGTTGAGTGTTGAGTGTTGGGTGTTGGGTGGGGGCGGTTGGGTTACCTGTCATGAGATGAGCTGATTGTTCCGAGCAACCCGAGAGCAATTTGACACCAGGAATTAGCATATAAATTAATTCAATTAGTTTCAATTCGCTGCGGTCTGATTCATTTTGCAGATGACTTATGATCTGTTATGCAAAGCGGAAATTATAATTCGATTTGTAAGCGGCTTAAGAAGTTCCTGAAAATACAAAGAGTCGGACGTAACTGACAGTAATAGACTCAAAGAGTGTTAAGCTATGAACGTATGTACAAATCGAGCAAATTGTCTGTTGCATATCTTTGCTGTTTCTTATCCGACCGGAATGTTATGCGCAGCATCGATGGAGAATGCCATAGACTATCTGTTACACACTTTTCCCACATCCACTAACTTAATAGACCCTTTTGTACTTTTTTAGAGTACAGTGTCCAATTAAAACTTTAAATACGTTCAAAATTCTTGCAGGGTTTGGCTTCAGTGTGCAGCTGACGAAACCCCACATTCTTTCACTTTTACTGGCCATATAGCAAACATACTTAACGTTCCAGCCATCAAAACCTAGAGACAGACATAGAGACAGCAAAAAAGTGAGAAGAATTAGAGCTAGAGAGTGAAACAAAGCGCAAAAAGTATGGCAAAATAAAAAAAAAAAACAAGTTGTTGAGGAAAAAACTGTACAAGATTTTTAGTAATTAATCATGTTGAACAAAAACCTAACCGGATAAAGTAAAACGGCAAAAAGGAAAAGCCAAAAACGGATGTGAATATCTGTGCATAAATATTTATAAAATGTATGTATATGGAAATGTTTGAATGAATTCTGCAGATACAACTATTGAATGAAAATTATATGTTGAGTGCGATTTATTAGCAAGGTGGGCGAAGCCGAAACTCGTGTCAATAAAATCAAATAGCAATATTGGAATATAACTAGAAAATAAATAAAATTAACTTTTGATATTTTTTCATTTAATATAAAACGTGTAAAATGCGGATTTTATTTTATTAATATTTTTTTAAATCAAAGTACAATTGGCATTTGAAAAACAATAAATTAAAATAAATTCGTAATCTTTCATGTTTTTTTTTTCCAAAATTAAATTATCATAAAAATATTGAAGTATATAAAAAATGCGCAAAATTTGAAATTTTGTTGATAATAGAAAAAAATACAATGCCAAGCGATATGTGAATTCTTGCAAAAAATCAATTGAAATATATAGTTAAAAATGTTTTTTCGATTAAAAATCGCCTTGACTTTTTTCTTCATGTTGACGTCATGCTTAAAATTCACAAAAAAAAACAGTAAAAAGAATTATTGGAAAATACCAAAAATTTGGAAAATTCCAAAAACAATACGTGGAAAACCCTCGCCTTGATTTCGGCATAGAAATTATTGCGATTATGATAAGGGCAGAGAGCGGACATTAATTAACTTAGGGCAGGTCTAATGACGACATGACACATGTCAAAAAAAAAACTGCCAGCACATACTTAACAAACAGATTGGCGTTCACACAGATACACACACATACAATTAGAGGCACGCTCAGATACAGATACAGATACGTATAGAGCGCAACTGTAAATTGATAAGCGAATTTCGCTTGAAATGTCAGCCACGTAGCCAAGTACTCAGCAACCTGGCGGCTTCTCGAACCCATAAATGTCGTATAAAATACTATATAGGTATACATCCGGACGCACAAAAAGCTGCAAAATAGTATAAGGAATTTTGACGAAATATATATTTATTGATTTATAAAACTACGAAAAACAAAGTCATGATTTATTGCTATTTCTTTAACGTTATATTTGAAAAATGTATAACCCATAAATTGATAACAATATCGGCATATTAATAAATAAATTTAAAAAAAAAAACAAAAAAAAACCAGAATGGGCGGAGCAGATCAGTCGGACGGGCCCGACTGTCTTATACCCTGTGCCCTATATTTTTTATAAAATTTTATAAAACTGTCTTACGCAGCGTAGCAGCAATGCTTTCTCTGCTACGTTTCCTATATGTGCCGCTTAATTGGCCGCGCTGCTAGTGAGCGAGCGTGCAACGCCTGCAATATTGTTTCGCCTATAACTCCTGTGTTTATTGATCGATTTTAATGCGCTTCTCAGGAAAGTTTTATATAATAGAAGAGAGTATATATACAGAATAACAACGTTCTATGTTCAATATTACGCTTGTTATTCAGTTTTTATGAATTAGGGCGTAAAAGGGGCGTGGCATCCAAAATTTGAAAAAAACCCTATCTGCGCCTAATATAGACCTACAAATAACTGAAAACAGAATTTATATAACTCGATCTGTGTCTCTTAAATTGGCGAATGAATTCTTTTTATGCTCGTTGTGGGCGAAAGGGGAGTGGCATCCAAGATTTGAAGTAAACTTGATCTGCGTATTGTAAACACCTTTCAGAAATGACCAAAACGGCTTTTCTAGCTATTATAGTTGCTGAGATCGACGCGTTCAAACAGACGGACAGACGCACAGACGCACAGACGGACAGACGGACAGACGGACAGACAGACGGACATGGCTATATCGACTCAGCTCGTCATCCTGATCAAGAATATATATACTTTGTGGGGTCTGCCACGCCTCCTTCTGGCTGTTACATACATTCGCACAAAGTTATTAACCCTGTTTTTCCCATTTTTCAAATGGGCACAGGGTATAAAAAACGAAATTGATAAATATTTTGTACAAAATGTTAAAATATAACAAGTTTACTATTTCTACTAAATATTGAATTGGGTTAGGTTAGGTTAGGTTAGATAGATTTACCCTTAAAACCCCTAAGGTCATTAGTGATATCGGGATTTTTAAGATTTCAGAAATAAGGTGTTATTATAGCTTGTTTTACGAATGCTGGCAGTTTGATCGAAAATATATTTCTACTAAATATCAAATATACTATTCATTAATAAAACCCGTTTCTATTTTACTGGCCTGCACTGTGCTGTGTTAACGTTAAACAGGTTTATGACTAGATAGCAGACAGAACCAAGTTCGTATGCACTTGGTGTGCATGCCACGTTATTCGGTAGTTCAGAATGGGATAAAAGTGATAAGCCCCGATCGTAAATTGCGTTAAAACACACAGTGAATACTACGTATATAACTAGATATTAGACTATATAATTTACGTGAAATGTGCGCTCATTTAACTTGGACAAATATCAAAAATAATTACGGCCGTAAAGACAACACAAGACAAGCGAAGCCAAGTCACTGTTAAAGGCAGCTGAATGGAACGGAACAGATCTGACAGAATTTTGACCTTAAAAGTGAGTAAAATTAAAAATACTAGTGGCTAAAAATGGCAAAAAAAAAATTGTTGGGTAAATACTGAATTTTATTTTCAACATTTATTACAAAAATAATTTTTTATTTATTTATTAAAATTTATATAATAAAGATTATAAATAGTAGATATTTTTTTTAATTTGTATACAGTTAAAATAGTTTTCAATTTTTTGTATACAAAAAATCAAATAAGTTTTGTTATAATTTTTAATTTTAAAATTATTTAACCCATAACTTTTGCTTTATAAACTATATTGTAATAAATTTTAACCAATACTTGGCTAAGTTAATTACAAGTTTCGATAACTTTAAAAAATTATCGAAATTGGTGATCATATTTAAAAAAAACAAAGAAAAAACGTAATAACTAAAAGTTGATCTAGAAATTGTCAAATATTAACAGCTGTAAATGTTTCCAGATCTAGCCACAAACTGGCCAAATTGGCAGCTCTGAAACGGGGTAGGAGGCCTCTGAGATCCAACTAACAATTTATGTATGTATGTGTGCATATATCTATCTGTCTGTTTGTCTGTCTGTCTGTATTTATGGATGTGTGTGCATGTGTTTGCTTTTGCTTCCGTTTTGTTGCCGTCTGTTGCAGCAGCAATTGGAATTGAAGTCAATTGACTGCGCCACGTTAACAGTTAACAGTTACTTGGGGCCGCAAGACACAAGAGAGAGCACGCTAAAGAGGCGACGAGGCGGAGGGCGGGGGGCGGAGGAGAACAAACCAGAGATCGTCTAATAGATTGCATAGGCAAGAGCGGCAAAAAAACGAAATAAAAAACGAAAAAACAAAATAAATGACGACAAATGCGAAAAACAGTTAACAGTCTGCCAAATGTGCAGATGCTGCACTGCAAGAAAACTAAAGTGCATAAAACTATTAATATATTTAATTTAAAATTAATCTAAAAAAAAAATTAAATTAAATTATAAAATGTAAATTGCTTATAACTAATAGTTAAAAGAATTCATCTACTTTATCTTGGGCATATTTAATATTTATTTTTTCTCTTTAACAATGCACTCTGTTTTTTCTGGCAGTGTCGGCATGCATGCAATTAGCAAAGCGCAGCAGAATAACGCTAGACATAGAAGAGCTGAAATAGAAGCAGCAGCAGAAGCAGCATGTGGCAACATAAAGAGATACACGCATAGAAGATGCCGCACAGTGTGGCAAACATGCCCTTGCCACATGTTTTTTTTTTGATAGTTTGCAAAAATTAAAATAAATATTTTTTACTATATTTTAAGTGCACAACAATCCAAATAAAATTTTATTACTCTTTATTTCCCTAGACAAGTTTTAATTGCTGATTTGCTCCACTGTGCGCTGTGGCAACAAAGCGCATCTTAAGCTGAAACCTTTGAAAAAACGCAACTTTAAACAAGTTAGCAGCTAATAAAAAAGCTTGCTGCACTAGCAGCTACCCTAGACATATTTTTACAAAAAAATGCACAACAAAAGAAATATAAATTATTTTAGCGGTTGGGCAACCCTGTAATATTTGCTATTTTGTTTTGTTTTCAAACGAATGCCGGCACAACAACAAGGCAAAGAGAGTGAGGCTGCAGAGAGGGCATTCAGCGTTGCCACCCAGCATTACATCTGCAAATACCAACGACTGTGAGACAGTGCTGCCAGTTTGGCCTATTATAGGCTAGATTCAGTATATTTCGAAAATCTTTAAATTTTGCCTTTTTATAGTATTTTTTAAAATTGCATTCAGCTTCGTCTAGCTACATGCATATTTTCGTTTTATTTATATTAAATAAATAATTGCCTCGTTCATAAGAATACCGGAACTTGTTCTTCATGGGATCGTAAACTTTATTATGTTGCCGATTTAGCTTCAATCGAAAAAAAATACAGTTATTTGATGTAACCTAATCAAATAAAGCTTAATTGTTTAAAAACTATATTACTACATGAGAAATTAAAACTCAAGCTCTGTAAATCAATAAAATGTAGCTAATTTACCAAAATATATATTTCTAAAACGAAGGAGAGTTTCAAAATAATAATTTTAGCTCCATTAATTTATCAAATAAAACTGAATTTCCAATAAATATATTGTTAAAATGTATTAATGGAAATTATAATTATAGAGTATACAAATATTATTGAAAATTTCACAGATGACGCCTGAACGAATATTGTTTCAATTTTTATCCCTTGGCAAGGAAATATTTAGATTAATTTTATTATATGCTAGGCATAATAACTAAAAGGGTGGCGAAATAAATTAATTTATGCTAAAGAAAAACATAAAATTCAGTAATTTTTGTGTTTTTATGTATTCAAATTTAGCAAAAATATTTTAGAAAACAAAGTATATAGCTATTTTCAGCTTAATTTGGCCAAAGTCTGGCAACACTGGCGTGAGAGCATGCGAAGCTGCGTCTCAGCCAAAGACGGGCTTGTTAGGGGGAGTAGGCCGAGGAGGCTGAGAAGCGGAGAGAATGAGAGAATGAGAGACTGAGAAACCGAGCAACTGGTTCTGGGCAACAACTAACTTGTTTTTCGTACGTCTGGCTTTGGTTTTTTATTGCAATACAAACGCAAATGCAAATAAAAAATAAAATAAAAATAAACACAAAAAAAGAAATAATTTAAGAAACTTGTTTGGCTTACTTACCAAATTAAAAACAAAGAGTTCGGCGTTTGCAAATTCGCTGATATGGCAACTCCTGCAATTGACTGCGCTGCGCTCTTTTAATTGATTTCCTTATTTCTCTGCTCTCTCGCTCTCTCTCTCTCTCTCTGTTTGATCAGATCACAAACAAATATTTTACACGTTTTATTTGCAGAACTAATACATGGGTATTACGTATTTTTATTTGACTATTTATATAAAAAGAGACGGATTTTAGCTTGGCAACCACAGCATTTCATATAAACTCATAACCGAGGTCAACAACAACAACAACAACAACAAAATTAAGAACACGTTTTCAAAACACCAAAAACTTAATGGAAAATTGCCATTTTGTTGATTAAATATTTGTGGAATTCAATTGCATTTCGCATAGTTGATCAATTAATATATATTTAATTATGTTTTCGCCTTCCTAGCGCTTTCGCACCACGAACAACACGCAACAACAACAACAACAACAAATTCGACGAAACCGCTCACTTTTGCTCCCGTTCCCGCTCACGCTGCTCTTCCCAATAGTGTTGCCCATTTAGCTATATTTCTATTCCAAAATATATACTTTTATATATAATATTCTATATTGATTAAATTTTTGTCAAGTATATTTTGGCTTTAATTTGTCTTTTAATTATAAGTTTTTTTTTTCAACTATTTCTAAAATATATTTTTAAACATTTATTTCATATTAATTTTTTTCAGATATTTTATGCTGCAAATCTGGCTATTTCTGACAACACTGCTGCAAACACGTAGAATTCTGCTATTGCTCAGCTTTAATCTACTCAAAAATATAAAATTATTTTGTATATTGCATTTTATTTTATTGTTTATTATTTATTTTTATGCAAAATTAAATTTTTGTTTTCTTTTTAGATATTTTATGATGCAAATCTGGCTATTTCTGGCATTAGTGCAGCAAACACGTATAATTCTTTTATTACTCTGCTTTAAACTACTCAAAAATATAATATTATTTTGTATATTGCATTTTATTTAGATGTTTATTATTTTTTTTAAGCATAATTAAATTTTTTTATTTTTTTTTTTCAGATATTTTATGCTGCAAATCTGGCTATTTCTGACAACACTGCTGCCATCACGTACAAGCGCTGCTTTTGGTGGGCTTTAAACTCTTTTCGTTTGTTGTTTAAATTTGCCACGAATTTGTTTGTTGTCGTGCTGTTGCCGTTAAGAATTTCAATACAATTTTTGGCCTAAATTGCATTTTCACTTTTACACGCACACACGCACGCACTCACACACACACACACACACGCACAAACACTCAGCCTCACACGCACACTAGTGCAGTGCAGTTGCATTCTTTTGCTGCTTGCGTTATCTTGGTGATTATGAATTAAGGCACTTTTTTATTTACATTGCAACGTGTTCTTCGGCTGTGGCGCGACAAATGCAAATTATCAATTTCTGCGGCAACACAGGGAAACAACAACAAACGACGACACAAAAGTATAAAACCAAATAATAACAACAATCGCGTCCGTCTCGTTCAATGTTTTTTTTTGACTGAGCAAAATGTTGTTTGCGTATCGATGTGGCGCACATCGATATGCGATTAGCTGCTCACATATCGAATAGGCCTATCGATGCCGCCTGGCGAGCAGCTTTGCAAACTACACCAAGTTGCAGGCGCCATCTATTGCATACAAATGAAAGCTTGTGGGAATGTTAAAATGTTATATGCATATCATTTTAAATTAAATTATTAATATTTTAAGCAAGCTGAGCATGCTTTGCTGCATTTCATTTAAAACTTTTTACTTTTCAAACATTAAATAAGTTTGTTGTGGTTTTAGTTAAAAATCTTAGCTTTCTTGCGTTAGCAAAGTGTCTTGCAGAAGCTGGTTGCTACAGCATGTTTGTTGCTGCCAAAATATATTAAAAATTTCAGCCCATTGCAACGAGAGAATTAAGGTTTATAATTTTATAAAATAACAGCATGCTTTGTTGTATTTAAAACAAAATTCGACTAGTAATGACATTATTTGTGCATTAAATTAAATTTGTTTAGTTTTCATATAAAAATTTGTTGCTATTTTGTTTCTTGCAGAAGCTGGCTGCCATGCAAATTATTGCGCGTTGCGCAATGTGACCAGAGGCACTTTGGCTTAACATCCGCCATCCGCAGCGTGCGACTATTTGGTATTTTGTGGCGAATGCAGGCAATTGTATCGAACGAAAAAAGATTGTGGAATCGTCGTCAACGTCGCAAAGTGAAAAAAACTGTGAATTAATTTTAATAAAAAGAGAACTTTAAAACTAATAATAAGATGAATGAGGAATACGATGCGATAGTGCTGGGCACCGGCCTCAAGGAGTGCATATTGAGCGGCATGCTCTCTGTGTCCGGCAAGAAGGTGCTGCATATTGATCGCAATAAATATTACGGTGGAGAATCGGCCTCAATTACGCCCCTGGAGGAGCTTTTCCAGCGCTACGGCCTGGAGGCGCCGGGCAATAAGTTTGGGCGTGGCCGGGACTGGAACGTCGATCTGATACCCAAGTTCCTGATGGCCAATGGCCAATTGGTCAAGCTGCTGATACACACGGGCGTTACCCGTTATCTGGAATTCAAGTCCATCGAGGGCAGTTACGTCTACAAGGGCGGAAAAATCGCCAAGGTGCCGGTCGACCAGAAGGAGGCCCTGGCATCCGATCTCATGGGTATGACTTTGCAAAAATGCGTTAAAACAAAAATTAAATTCACCAAAAAATGCCAAAAAAAAAAGCCGAAAAAAAGCTAGCGAAAAATTATATGTATGTACATACATAATTTCGCTCTTATCGCGCTCCCCTTTTGGCCGCCGTTTTCTCCATCTTTCTTTGTCTCGGCTTACACACACACACACACACATGCACATTTGGCGATTGGCACTCGCTGCGTTGTTGCTGTTTGCGCCAGTGACTGTGACACGTATTTGTAGTTGCTGTGTGTGTGTATGGTGTCTGTCTCTGTGTGTGTGTGCGTCAGTGCTGTCGGGCTTTGGGCACGCGCGTAAGCTAGATTTGAAGCAAGCATAAGCTTAAAATAGCTAAACATAATAAAATATAACATAAATGAATGTTTTTCTTACAGTTTTTATTTAGCATTAAATAATATTGCCAGCTTTTCGTTAGTATATCTATTAGTTGATTAAACTAAGTCTATATATTTTATCGACAAATGATAAGAATTAAGTACTCTAGTACTTTTGTTTTGGCGTGATTCATAGCTAGGCAATTTAAAACAATATTGTATAGTCTATAATTATAGTTTTAATGTTTTCTAGACAATATTGTATAGTCTATAATTATAGTTTTAATATTTTCTAGCATGTAAATGTATTGATGCAGATCAAGTTGAAAATTTATAAGCTTTTCTATTTTTAAATATGATCCATCAAGCTTATAATAACCAAACTGCCAACACTGTTGAGCAGGGGCCGCGTTATTATCAGCTGGCCTTGCCAATTTAGCAGGTTTCAGAAATTATATTTAGGCTAATTAAAAATATTTTTGAAAGTTCATAATTATTTTATTTTACCATTATTATTGACTATATTTTGGTGAATTACTTTATGTTTTTTTTATTACATTGTGTTTGTTTAGATATTTTTAAATATTTTTGTTATAATCTTATATTATTTTAAAATATTTATTTATTTAAATTAAAATTTATTTAATTAAATTATCTTAAAATAAGCTAATTTCAAAAATTAATTGTATCCTATTTATAAATTATTTTTTAATAGTTTTATTAACTATATTTTTATTATTATTTATTTTAATGTATTTTTCTCCTTTTTTCAATATTTTTTTTTTAACCATTTATTTTTTTATTTTATTTATTTAAATCTAGCTAGTTTTTGTGGCAACACTGTTTGCAGCCCGCCTCTCGCTGCCCATATTTCAAGTGCTTTTTAGCTGCTCAGATGCTGTGCGCTCAGCTTTACAGCGAATAGAAAGGTGTAAAGCTCAAAAAGCGCATTATTCTATGTTCTCTTTTGAGCAGCATTTCACACACACACACACACACTTGCACACACTTGCCAATTAGCATGCTGGAGTTGCCAGCTGTTTGTGTGCTGCGATGTGGCAACGCTGCGCTATATATTTTCAAGCAATTAACCGTTGCGCTGATTCATACATACATATGTTTGTATGTATGTATATTTGTATGTATGTATGTATATTTGTTGCTTTCTTTTGGCCAAGTTTGTTGTTGTTGCTGTTATTTGGCTTTAAACAATTGCGACTCGCTTTTAGTGGCAATTAGCCAATCTCGTTGCATTTTTAATTGCTTTACTACGTTTCTATTTTTTGTTTATTGCGAATTTCTCTCTTGCCAATTCTGTTTTTGGCCATAAAAAAATGGCCAGCACACGCAAGGCGCATTGAACCCTTTCACTAACAACCGTTATGTACGGCATCATACGCGTATGACCGACTGCCAGACAGAGCGGTCATATGAACAGCTCGTATGACGTCATGCTCGGGCTCTGCTCGGTGGTGGTTTAGGCCAAAATTAGCGGTTTCAAATTATACTCTTGGCCTGGGGTACAGTGAAGCAAGCCTAAAATGAACACACATCAATAAAAAACAATCTTTTTGTAAGCATATTTCCCAGCAAACTTTGGCTAGCATGCAAGTGTCGCCACTGATTCGCCAAGCTGTGTAAATGGCGATATCGCACAACAACCTTTCTAATCTTTGGTTAGAGCTGAGAAACTTACGCGAGCGTTTTAAGAGAATTACGAAAGTTTCCATCATCATTTTCATGGAAGTGAAAAAATTGCCAAGAAGTATCACAGAAGTGTCGCCGAAGCGTCTCCAAGCATTGTCGTCTCTCACGCTCATTTCGTTTATTTTTCATCGCTAGACTATCGCTAAGATGTTTATATCAAAACAGTCCTTCCTAATTTCTTCCAGTCGACAGTTGGAAGACACTTCTTGGCGATAGGCAAAATTAATGGCCATTTCTATACCAAAACATTCTTAACCCATCTATTGAATATCTTTTAGGCGACACTGCTAGAGTTACCAAATGCTATATACTATATTCCAGGTGACACTTAAAGGACACTTCTTATACTAAAACATTCCTTATCTATCTACCAACTATCTTCCTGACGACACTTTTTGGCGTTATGCTTTAAAAATATCACAAATTTGTTGTATAACTTGTGAACCAATCTAAAATCATTATTTTCTCTCCGTTGCAGGCATGTTCGAGAAGCGTCGCTTCCGCAATTTCCTGATCTACGTGCAGGACTTCAAGGAGGATGATCCCAAGAGCTGGAAGGACTTTGATCCCACCAAAGCCAACATGCAGGGACTCTACGATAAGTTCGGTCTGGACAAGAACACCCAGGACTTCACTGGCCACGCCCTTGCGCTGTTCCGGGACGATGAATATCTGAACGAGCCCGCCGTGAACACCATACGACGCATCAAACTGTACTCGGATTCGTTGGCGAGATACGGCAAGTCGCCCTACCTCTATCCGATGTACGGTCTGGGAGAGCTGCCTCAGGGCTTTGCTCGGCTCTCGGCCATCTATGGCGGCACCTATATGCTGGACAAACCGATCGATGAGATCGTCCTGGGCGAGGGCGGCAAGGTGGTGGGCGTGCGCTCGGGCGAGGAGATCGCCAAGTGCAAGCAGGTCTACTGCGACCCCAGCTACGTGCCCGATAAGGTAACTATATCTGGCTGGGACCCCAAAAAATGATTACAGTTGCATTTTTTAATGAAAAAAAAAATTAATCATTTAGAATCGACTTACATAAAAAAAGAGAAGGTCATTTAAGCCTTGTTCGACCATCTATTTCAATAATAATTTTTTAATTTCGTATTTTTATGGTACTATTGTTCATCAATGTCGCTTAACTTAGAGTAATTTCATAATAATTACAAAAAATGCATTAGTTTTCGGCAATTATAATTGATGATTGTTGATTATTATAATTAATTATTGTTTTTACTCAAAATAAGACTCACTAATAGATTTCAGGCGTCATATTCAAAATGGGTAAAAACAGGGTTAATAACTTTGAGAGAATGTATGTAACAGGCAGAAGGAGGCGTGGCAGCCCTGACAAAGTTAAATATTCTTGATCAGGGAGAATTGAGTCGAAATAGTCATGTCTGTGGGTCTGTCCGTCCGTCCGTCCGTCCGTCTTTCCGTCTGTTCGTTTGTATGAGCGCGTTGATTTCGGAAACTACAGCAGCTAGAGCTATAATTCTTTTGCTAGGTAGGTAAATAATATAAGCAGATGTAGTTTATTTCAAATTTTGGATGCCACGCCTCCTTCACGCCCAAAAATCAATAAAACCCACATAACATCGTAATTTGAAACATAGAAAGTTGAATAACAAGTGTAATGTTAAACATAAAACGTTGCTATTCGGAATATATAGTCTCTTTCGTTATATTTATACCCTGTACTCAATAAAAAATTATATTATATTATATTATATTAAATACGGGGATTTTTTTTAGCTTAAAACCTATGATTATTTATAAATGTTATGGAATTATTCAAAATAATTCGTTATTGATGAATAATATCCTAAAAATCAATATACAAAAAATAAAACTTGTAATCATTACGGCCCCTGATATCTTGTATACATCTTATCAGCTATACTTTATCGATTATTAATTAATCTCTATCTTTGACAGGTGCGCAAGCGCGGCAAGGTCATACGCTGCATTTGCATTTTGGATCATCCGGTGACGAGCACCAAGGATGCGCTATCCACCCAGATAATCATTCCACAGAAGCAGGTCGGACGCAAGTCCGACATTTACGTGTCGCTGGTCAGTTCGACCCATCAGGTGGCCGCCAAGGGCTGGTTTGTGGGCATGGTGTCGACCACGGTGGAGTCGGAGAATCCGGAGGCTGAGATCAAGCCCGGCCTGGACTTGCTCGAACCGATTGCACAAAAGTTTGTCACCATTTCGGACTACTTGGAACCCGTTGATCCCGGACAGGATTCGCAGATCTTCATCTCGGAATCCTACGATGCGACCACGCACTTTGAGACCACTTGCCTCGACGTCTTGAACATCTTCAAGCGCGGCACAGGCGAGACCTTCGACTTCTCCAAGATCAAGCACGAGCTGGGCGATGAAGAGCAGTAAGCAGGGAAGGCAAATCACGATCTGTGGTGCTCTGGTGAAGCGGAAATCTACAACAACAACAACAACAACTATTGCATACAACATCAAACAATTCAGGCAAAGTTTCGTTGTTAACGAAATAAATCCCAAAAGCGATTCAAAACTAAAGCTATACAAAATAAAACATCTGCAAACAACAACAACAAATGTATTCGAAAACTAAACTAAAAATCAGTTTTTTGTGTCGCTTGCTTAATGCAGAATTGGATATGCCTAGGATCATAGAAACATAAAAGATATAATAATAAAATTATATACGCGCAACATAACGGAACATAATATGAATAAGGGGGCATATTTGATGTATTAGCCAAAACATAAAGTTAAAAAACAAAAATGAATTCAAAATACCAATTGATTGTTGTGAAAACGGATAAATAAAACTTTGATGTATAATCTCAGCCCCAAGACACTTTTCCAGCTTTCACACTTTCCCCCAGAGGAGCTACAGTCTGCTTTTACACCCCCCACACACCCCGTACACCCCATACACATAGGGATAATGCTCCCCACAAATAAACTACGCTCGATGTGCTTGCGATTCGGTTGCATACAATAAATAACGATCGATGTACACTCTATATAGTCTATATATATGTCTGTGCATCCGCTATCGGTAGTTGCTTTTCATTCTGTTCTGTTCATTGTGATCTGGAAGAAACATCATGCAAATACATATATACGACATATTTTGTAATCCCAAAAATACCATAAATCAAATCAAATCAAAGGAAAGCAAACGAAATCAGCGGACTAAACTGGAATAAACGTGTTTATTTGTGCATGCCCACACTATAAATTATATATATTATGATTATGAATATACCAGCAGAGTTCTACAAACACATGGATTAACTATGGTATTCCGCATTTTCAGAATTTACATTTTTAATAAAAATTCAAAAACGAAAATGAAAAATAAAAAATGTATACTGAACGAAAGTTATGTGAATTTTACTGTGAGTGAAAAACGATTTCTGGATTTACTTTGAGTGAAAAACTTGCGTGGAAGAGCTTTTATAGAGGTGAATTTTGGATGAAGAAACGAATGCAGGTTTATAATTTATGTGGGTCTAGAAGTTCCTATAAAGAGAAATGAGAGATTTATGGATTTTATGAGTGAGAGCAAATCTTATTTATTGGTTTTTATTGGTCTAAACAAAGTTTGAAAAGAGCGGATTTTTGGCTTTATAGTCATTAAAAAATTTAAGGTAGATTTATAATTTTAATTTTAATCTTGTTTAAAAAGAGATTTTTGAATTTACTACGAGTAAACACGATGACAACGCTGATAGTTTTATGGGCCTAGAAGCTCGTATAGAGAAAATTTTTGGATTTACCACTCATAGTGAAATAGTTAGGTTAGAGAGTATTTTCAGATTTACTGCCAGTTAAAAATGTGAAGCTCGTATAGAAACCATTTTTGGATTTACTACGAGTGAAAAACGAGAACAGAATTATAATATTAATGGGGCAAGAGGAAGTTATTGTAAAATAGAGAGGATTTTTGGATGTACGGTCTAGAAAACGAGAGCAGAATTAAAATTTTAATGGGCCTAGAAGAAGTTTGAAGTTTACTGGGAGTGAAAAATAGAAGGCAGATTTATAATTCTTATGGAAATAAATATATCTCGTCTAGAGAGCATGTGAAGTTTATTGGATGGGAGTCTATTAGAAAGAGAACGCGAGAAAACGGTAAATGTGTGAGTGAGTGAGAACGGAGATAGCGTTCGATGTGTCTTCGGCTCCTGACGGTGCTCAGAGGAAAGATTTAATCTGTCTTCGGCCAAATCGTGATGAATGCTGAATGAGATTATGCAGAAGTAAGTATTTTAAACTTTGTTATATGTATGTACATAGTAGAGAATATAAGACTTATAAGATGAAATTGAAAGGTTATCATCCGAGAATTCTATTATTTAAGATTAAAGCATGGCATACATGAAAATTAAGAAGAAGAAGCATTGCTGTATTAAATATAAAACTGATGTGCCACTTCCAGTGTTTTATATCTTAAAATAGGTTTCCAAACCCGTAGTTTTTCTATTACAGTGGAGGATATTCGTTGTACTATTTTAGGAAACTCCGAATTCTCTGACTAATACATGAAATTTGTTTTCTAAATAACTTTGGTATTTATATTCCAATCGTTATCATATTTTCATCATAGCTTAGCAGAGAGCCTAGTTCAGTTGTGCAACATTTAAACTTTAAAACTGAGTATAATTTACGGGTTTTCCCGCTTCACGGAGCAGATGTTTTTTCGTGCGGGTAGCTTATCAAAGCATTAGCAAATATATGCAGGATATGCCCAAATGAACCCGCTGAAAATGTTAAATATTTAAGCATCTATGCATAATTTAGCCTACGCCTACGTATGCAAGGGAGCATCAAGGAATTCTAGAAAAAATTCCCTGACACAATTACAAATTCTTTGGCGCGTGTTGGGCATGCATACGAGAGCAAGGCAAACGCTAAGAGGGAGCACAAAAAAAAATCTAAAATAAATATGTGTAGTGGAAAATGCATGTGGTCGGCAAAAGTTTAACTTGGCCATAAGCTTGGTCCAACCGCTCCTACGAACAGGGCCAAGAGGGCCTAGGGTCTGTCCATGTGTGTGTCTGCTGTGTCTGTTGTGTCGCTCCTTGTTGATTTTCCCTTGTTCGGTTTTTCCAGTAATGCTGTCGTTGACAGTTTCTTTCGCAACTGTCCAACAAAATGCCTGCCGACTGCATTTTTTTCAATTTCCGTCCGGGAACGTGAGCTTGTCAAGTGGCCCAGGGAGATGGGTGGAGGGAGGAGGCTAAAGGGAGGTTAAGGGGGCGAATTGGCGCACATTTTACTCTTGTATTTATGGTATTTGCTCTTCGAACTGGTCACGTCAAGTGCGTAAGAAGCTAAGAATGGGATATCGAGTGCATTAGTGATAGCTACAGACAAAGAGGAAACGAGGGAACGAGTTAAAAGGAAAGTTTAATACACCCATTGATAAGGAGAAAGTACAGCCAATGAATTTGAAATTAACTTAAAAAAGTTCATTGTCTTCAGAGCTGTTTCCACCGCCGTAAAATCAATACTTTGCTGTATATTTTTATAGTCTCTTAAAGCATAGATAAATAATGACATAAACTGTACATGAAATTGCAAGGCTGCAGTTTTTAAACTGCGGGAGTAATATACTTTAATAATTTACGGCAGAACAGATAAAGCTATTGGAAATATATTCCAAATTTTATGTCTCTAGCTTTATGGGTATCTATTTTTATTTCCAATAAAAAGTGGACAATTGCGCAAAAGCACCAAGAAATAAATGTGCTAGTTTTAAGTATAACTATATAAAATATAATTATTATATAGATAGAACTACGTTTTAAGTAGAACTATATATAATAAAATTCT
>JAWNNJ010001121.1:0-13499 GCA_035045125.1 Hypselothyrea guttata
GTTGATGAGCTAGAGAAAATGGCAACGGGAGGAGCTGCAGCGACTATGCAGTTGGTTGGACAGCAACAGCTGGAAGATCATGTCGATATTGGCAGCTCGGAGTAAGCGCGAATATCTGCGCAATATCATTGGACAGAATCAAATTGACCATCGAACGAATTCCAGAATTCTATTATTAATGATCGTGCTCGCACTAGAACAGTTTGCCCGCACATACAAGGTACGGGTGGATGACGATTGGATCGTGGATCGAAAGCGAATTCAAGAAATTCAAATCAGGAAGGTCTGCTTAAGGACGCGGAGCAGGAGCTGGCAGCTTGGCGAGCAGCGCGAAAGGGAACGCCTTCAGTCCCTGGTGCAGCATAACTCGTTGACCGTGGAAGAAGCTAGAAACTGAAGATTAAAAAAGACCAGGCGCACTCTCTTTGAGCTGGCAGAATACATATCACATTCAGGTATCAGATGTTGAGGAATGGCTAAAGAGAGAACTAGTACGACTGCAAAATGAGGGCCTTCTTAGGCGAGCTCTCAAGGATTGGCAACTGGCGGAGCGCCAGCAGATCTCCCAGTTAGTTCAGCAAAATAAGTTCTCTGATTGAGGAATTGAAAGGAAACTTTTGGTCATCGTGCCCGACTTAACGATCTGTCAAAAAACATACAATGTCCAGGTCGCTGATATTGAGCAATGGATTCAATAGAGGGTGATCGACTGCAACGTGAGGACAACTGCATATGGAGACCCAACTGAACAACTGGCAGAAATCGAGCGGCAACGCCTACTGGATCTTGTCAACAAAAATGATCTATCCATTGAGGAGCTGGAAAAGAGAATCAGTAAGGATCAGACTCATTTATATAGTTTGGCACAGCAAAATCAAGTGCGCGTGGAGGAAATTGAGCATTGGATCAAACAGCAAATCGACAAATTGCAGAAGGATGGACTTCTTGAAATGCAGAGGCTCCAGAATTGGCAACAGGAATGGCGAGGAAACCTAACCAACATGGTTCAAGAGCGAGACTATACTGTCGAGGAATTCCACAAATGGTTGCTGCAAGATCGCGCCCGTCTCCAAAGTCTAGCAATGCAACATAATGTTCAAATTGAGGAAATCGAGCAGTTTGTAAAGAAGGAGGAGCAACGTTTCATTGGCATGGGTCTGCTTAAACCCAGTGAACGACTTACAAACTGGCAGGAAGTGGAGCGTTTACATCTTAAGAATTTGGCTCAGCAACAATACAAGTCTACCGAACAACTTGAGGCACGTCTTCGTCAGGATCGTGAACTTCTAGAGAAACTAGCACGCCAGTACTCAGTTCAAGTTGAAGAAATCGAAAGCTGGATGAAGCAAGAGTTGGCTCGTATGCGAGACGAAGGTCAACTACAAATCGACAATCTTACCTCCTGGCAACTGGCCGAACGTGAGCGTGTGGAGGCTCTGCTGAAGCAGAACAAACAATGGAATGCCGAGGATCTTCAGGCTGAGCTCCGCAAAGATCGCGAGCACATGCAGACCATGGCCTTCCAGTACCACACCTCTGTTGAGGAGATAGAACGTTGGGTTCAATCCGAAATAGAGCGCCTCCAGCAACAGGGCAAGTTAAACATTGAAAAGTTGACCGCTTGGCAAAAGGCTGAACAACAACGCATTCTGTTGTTGCTGCAATCCCAATCAAACGTAACAATGGAGCAATTCGAGGCAAAGGTAAATTTATATGGCTAATATTTTAGAAAACGTTTTGTTTTTTTTAATACCCTGTACTTATTGAAAAATGGGAAATATAGGGTTAATAACTTTGTCCGAATGTATGAAACAGGCAGAAGGAGGCGTGGCAGACCCCACAAAGTATATATCGCTCATTTATCTGAAGAGTGTCCTAACTCGGTATTCATTTTGATCCAAAACGTTGGCAGGGCTATGGGAGTCATAAGTTTCATTAAGCGCTGGTCAAAGGAGTTCAACGATCCGTATACTACTAAAACTCTGTATACTGCCAGTATACTCTGTATGACTACCCAGTACAGGGTCCACCAGGATAGAATTGAGTCGGTACAGAAACAGTTTCTTTTTTTATACCCTGTACCCATTGAAAAATGGGAAATACAGGGTTATTAACTTTGTCAGAATGTATGTAACAGGCGGAAGGAGGCGTGGTAGACCCCACAAAGTACATATATTCTTGATCCACGCCCCTACCGCGAACAATAGCCATAAATATAATATATTGAAAAATTTAAGACATATAAATCTATTTAAATAACTTCTTTCTTCTACGGACTGTGGAGATGATTAATATCTACCAATTTTGCAAATTTCAATTATATTGGTCCATTATTAAAAGAATTATGATTAATTAAAGATATTCTGTTTTTTTTTTTTTTAATTCAATTTTGATGTATATGTAAGTAGTAGTAGGCTATGCTACATATAATAATATCCCGATATACCATTGCCCTCCTCGTGGTGTTCCCTGGGTATCGATTAGATTTATTTATCGTTAACGGATTCGAGCGGCGAAATAATATAAATATTTAAATATTTTTATTCAACATAAAAAGTTGGTATTCGGAATATAAATTGAATTAGATTGAAAATATATTTTAAATAGAATACTGTACTAGCAAGGCTGATCTTTGGTACAGGGTAGTCGGCTTGCCCAACTGTCATGTCTTGCGGGCGATAGTCCGCGACATTTTTTGCATTGCGTAATCATAATTGGGATACTAACACTCGCCTTCCTCCGTATCGAAGTAGACTTGACATCCAAGATTTGATCTGCGTATGGTGTTCACCAGATGCTTTTAATCTTTATATGGAGTTAGCCTGCTTGTACATGTGTAACCTCTGCCTCGTATAAAAAGCAAATTACACAAACAAATTGTGTGTATTTTTTCTCATTCCACTCATTTTCTGCCTACATACTTAGTATGTCGCGACAATCGTCGCTGCTCGTGAGCTCGTGATTTTTTCTTCTCCGAATTTCATGCGCTTGTTTTTGGGTTTTTCCAAATATTTACATTGAGATAAATCAATTCTGTTTTTTCATTTCGATCAGAATATGCGCCATCGCGGGTCACCCTTAATTAGAATTAATATTCATATATATGACCAAAACGGCTTCTCTAGCTTTTATAGTTTAGGACAGACAGACAGACATGGCCAAATCGACTTAGCTCGTCTCCCTGATCAAAAATATATATAGTTTGCGAGGTTTGCCACGCCTCCTTCTGGCTGTTACATATATTCTAACAACGTTATTAACCATGTTTTTCCCTTGTTCAGTGTGTAAAGGGTATGGTAACATAAAATAAGTTGTTTTAATTTCACTTCAAATTTTACTGAATTAGTATTTTTTTCTTTACCATTAACAGGTTCAAAACGATAGACGGTTTTTACTAAACTTGGCTGATCAACATCATGTGAGTGTGATGGAAATCGAAAGTTATGTAAAACAGGTCATTGAAGATCTGCGACAAAAGGGACAATTTGAAATTGAGCAGCTGCAGTCATGGCAGCTGGCGGAGAGGGATTACATTAAGTCTATGATAGCCGAATACAAAAATGGACTTTCCACTGCTGAGTATGAACAAAAGCTACTGGCGGATCGAGTTCATCTAAATCAGTTAGCAGATCAGTACCGCCTGAATGTGGGACAAATTGAGGAGTGGATGATCTCCGAATTAAAGCGACTGAGAGGCAATACAGAGACGTCCCTGAAGAATCTAAGTGCGTGGCAAGTATCCGAGTTGGAACGCCTGCAGAGCCTACTGAAGGAACAAACTCATATCACATATGTCGAGTTTGAAATGGAATTACGGCAAGAGCGAGAACGTTTGCAGAAACTAGCAAATCAATACTCCGTGAACGTGGAGGAAATTGAGCAGTGGCTACGTCAACAGTTAATCAATCTCAAAACAACGGGAAATGCGAAGGTGGAGAAGTTGAGTAAATGGCAGGTTGCAGAACAGGAACGTCTTATTGAACTGTTGCTTAAACATCAGCAAGACTCGAGCTATGAAGAGGTAGAACGTGAACTAGTCAAGGATCATCAGCGCTTGGAAAGTCTCTCCCAGACAAATCATGTCAGCATTGATCAAGTGGACAATTGGCTACACGATGAGCTGCAACGACTTCAGAACTCCGGGTTGGTCCAATTCAAAGAGCAGACCCAATGGCAGGAGCAGATTAGCAATGGCTTTAACAATTGGCTCCAGCAGCAAAGAGACTCCACCAGTTATAAGGACTTTGTGGAGTTCCTCAAACGAGATAAAGCTCGCCTGAATGGCATTGTTAGCGACTATCATCTGACGGTGGAGCAGGTGGAGGAGTGGGTGCAAAAGGAAACAGCCAGACTGTCCCTAATCGGAGTTATTGAGAAGCCTCAAGATAATTTTAGTTACGAGGAAATTAATATTTGGAATCAGCATAAGGAGTCACAGCCATGGCAGGACGTACTTATGACACGTCTGCGCAGCGAAACGCGCTTAAAGCCCATGTCGTGGCAAGAGTTCAAAATGTATTTGATAAGAAATCGTCCTGCTCATGAGCAACTGGCTCAGCAGTACCACATCACAGTAGAGGATATACATCTGTGGCTTGAGAATTCAGCTAGGCAGTTAGCGAATGAGGGTCTGATTGTGACTGTCGAAGAGTGGCAGCTAAAAGAGCAAAAGTATATTCAAGATTTGATTAACGAACAGCTTCGCCGCAGACAGAAGTGGACAATTGAGGAGCTCCAGCTAAGACTGCTGAATGACCAGAAGCATCTGCTAGACGTGGTGCGTCAATATCAGATCTCCATTGAGGAGCTGAAACTGTGGTACAAGAATGAATTACAACGCCTCTTAAATCTGCAAAAGATCGAGTCTGGTTTCGGAATGCCGTGGCAGACTAAGGAGCTTGAACGTATCTATCAGACAGTGGTGAGACATCCGATTAATCGTTCGGCGTTAGAGCAACTTTTATTGCGGGATGTTAATTACTTGGCCACGCAGTACCATGTAACGGTAGAAGAGCTGCGTGTATTTATTCATGAAAAACTGCGGAGATTGTCAGACATGGGTCTGATTGTGGATGGCAGCGTTGTGGGTAGCGATTGGAAGGAGCAGGAGCGTCAACGTCTTCGTCAGATTGGCTCCAGTATCATCATCACCGAAAAGGAGCTTCTGGAATTAATTTCTATGGATGGCAATTATCAGAATGAGTTAGCTCGGCTCTATGGCGTCGGCCTCCATCAATTGGCGCCCGTTCAACGCATTCATGCAGGAAACATGGTCAAGGAGCAGCTACTAGAGCAGCGCCGCCTCAACGTGCTTCTCTCGTGGCAACAGAAGGAACGGGATCGTCTGTATGAGTTCATTGGCACTCAGAACATGACTCTCAGACAGCTACGCGATTGGCAGCGCCAGGATGAGCAGAAACTTCAGAGAGTCGCAAAGCAATATTTGATATCTCTGCATGAGTTGAAGACCTGGCAAATAACGGAATTTGAACGTATCCAGAGTGTGGCTCGCTATTATGGAATGACATTGACTGACTTACATCAATTCCGAGATGAGGAATTGCGATACATGAGTTACTTGAATCATCGTAAAATACTTCAGGAATCGGAAGTTCAGAGCTGGGAGTCCAAGCAGCATTGGAGACTGCAAAAGCTGCAGAGTAAATACGGCAAGTACGGCCAAGAGCTGAGTATATGGCGCCGAACCTTGTATCTGCTAAGTCAGGGATTGATTGATCTGCCTGCTGACAATGGTAATGGTGGCTATGTGATAGATAATGGCAGCACCAATGCTACAGCGGTAAATAAACCGATATTCTCTAAGGATCGTGGTGATCAGCCACCGCATGTATACGAGGATAATGATGATGTAGACGAACCGGGTCTAGAGGGTGAAACTAAGGCTCCAATGCCGCTACCCCTTCCTATTCGATCCACTCCATCCCCGTTGCCTTCTTACCGGGGTGCAGCTGGTAGTAACGCTGGTTATGAATACCGTCGCACAGATTATACCGTTAATGTGCCCGTTGGCACTGTAACTGCTTCAGCTAGCGGGGGTCCAACAGGGTCCTCGGCCTCAGCCTCAGCCAAACTTGGTAAATGGAGTCGCGCTGCGGGTGAGGAGCGTGAGGACTTGAATCTATCCGATCTGGGACAACAGCAACAAGTGGACCTCGGTTGGAGTGAGAATCAAGAAGATGGTGGACAACAGCAACAACTAGAGGAAAATATTGATTGGAATCATTCTGATGCAGGACAACAGCCACAACAATTTGAAGATTTGGGACAACAACAACAGATAGAAGATTTATCCGGATATAATCATAGCTCAAACTACGGCCAATTGCAACAGGCACAACCTGTTGAAACAACGGTAAGAGAATTATAAAATTTGAGAATTGCCGAAAGTGCATAAATAAAAACTTATATAAATTAATGCATATTGATTTATTTTATTTAAAAATTATTTTAACAATTATTTTACTTTTTTAATCTTATTTGCAGCCGGAACCCAGTACCCTGAATAAAATTAAGGATAAAATAACTGGAATATTTGGCTAAAAAGAATTGATAACTGCCATAGACTTAAGCGAAAATAAAACGAATGCAATATCCCAAAACTAATTTTACAATAAATACTACGGGAGGTAAAATTTTTTCTATTGCGCCATAATAAGTCTCGATCGAATGTATCTACTACCAAAAATCTATTAATATAATTATGTGTAATACATACTCGCTTTATTAGCATGTTCCTTTGTTTACAAGTTTCCTAATAAACATTGACAATATAATAACTTGTTTCAGCTGGACTTTCTATGAAATTTTATTCTCAACCTGGAATTCATCGTCTACCTGTAAAAACACATAAAGTAACATATAACACAAAATATAATAATAATAAAAAATAACAATAATAATAATAATAATTATTATTATTATTAATAATTGAATTATATAGTAATAATAATATGTACAATAGCCGGAAAATGCATATACAGTAGAGTCCCGATAATTCGAAATGGCAAGGGGATCACTTTTTTTTTACGAATTAGACGAGAATTCGATTTATCGAGATTTCTATTTCACGGGGCTCAAAAATGAAAGAGTCGAATAAACTGGGTTTTTACATTTCACATCAAGTTTACATATGTATTTAACTTTATTAAAATTAAACAAACATTATAAGTATGTACATTCATTTTTACGTTTTTCAAATTAAAGGAAAATTAAACAATAACATAAAATTATAATAAATATTATAATAATAATTCATACATATATGCATAGCGACATAAAGGCTGTTTGCAAAATCTAACGGTGCTTTAACTACAAAAAATTCCCCTCGCATTACGATTTATAAGAGGTTACGAAACAAAATTACGATTTATAAGAGGTTCAATGTTCTTTGCGTTGCGCCAAATACTACGAATTAACGAGGGGACCAAAATGTATGGAATTTTTACGAATTAACGAGTTTTTTTCAAGGGGACAGAATTTTTTACGAATTATCGCGATTTTCGATTTAGCGGGGTACGAATTATCGGAATCCGACTGTACTATGTACATTATTTTAGTTCATTCGTTAAGTAATGTTTTCAAAATTATTCAATTTATAACCCATTTAGAGTTCTTTGTATAATCAATTTATTTCCTCTTTTGGAGCTGTTGCTGTAATCTTTTAAGTTTAATAAGGCACAAAAACGTAAACATAATTAAAATAACTAATGGCGGCTCCTGCTAAGATCAAATTCATTTAATTAAACGACAATCCAATTTGAATTCCCATTATCGTTTTGAAGACTTTCTTGGAATTATGCTTTTTTGTGTCAATTTTTGAACTCAGCGTTCCAAAACACTTCAGAAACGGATATAAAATTATAAAGGTCCCCTTCATAAAAATTTGTCGACCAGTGTTATTTAAAGAACTATTTATCGACTTGAAGCAATATCAAGTGAATTTCGGGAAATATCCTGAAAAGCAGGCTCCAGACAAACTGGGTAGTTTACCATTTTTACACCCTGTACTCATTGAAAATGGAAAAAACAGGGTTAATAACTTTGTCAGAAAGAATGTAACAGGCAGAAGGAGGCGTGACAGACCACACAAACTATGTATATTCTTGATAAGGGTCTGTCTGTTTGTCCGTCTATCTGTCTGTGCATTTGTATGAACGTGTCGATTTCAAAAACTATTAAAGCTAGAGCTGCCAATTTCGACATGTAGTTAGATAAATAACGTACGCAGTTCAAGTTTATTTCAAATGTTGGATGCCACGCCCCAGCCGCCTACAATGAATCAAATAAAATACATTCGCTAATTTAAGAAAAACACATCTATTTACTTAAATTCTGTCTACAGTAGTTGGTAGGTCTACATCATACGCAGATGAAGTTTATTTCAAATGTTGGATGCCACGCCCCATTTACGCCCTAATCGACAAAAACCGAATAACAAGCGTATTAAACATAGAACGTTGGTATTCGGCATATATACTCTCTTCAATTATATTGACCTATCGTGAAAATCTTATTAAAATCGGTCAATAATCGCAGGAGATATTAACGAAACAACATTGCAAGATTTGTATCGCTCGCCTATTGGCAGCGCTGTCAATAAAGCTGGCACACATAAAAAGGAAGAAGAAGAATGGCTGCAACGCTTCGTGTGACAGTTTTATACAATTATGTTTTTCATATAGGGTACAGGGTATTCTACAGTCGGGCCCGTCCGACTGATCTGCCCCGTCCAAATATTTGAATATCAAAACCAGAATGGGCGGAGCAGATCAGTCGGACGGGACCCGACTTTCTTATACCCTGTGCCAAAGCTCGCGCTGCGCGCTCGCAAATACAGTATATAATTTAATTAAATATTTTAAATATATTTTAATTTATTTATATTTTGTTCCAAATAACAACATTTTTTGTTCAACATTACGCTTGCTGTTTAATTTTGTATGTTCAAAAGTTCTCACAATCGCACAATTGACCAGCAGCGTGCTTGGTATCGCCATCTCTCTCGCACACTATTTCCAAGCGTAAGGCTGCTGAGCTGCAACGGCGTGTGCATGCAGTATTACGGCGCTTATACCTCCTTTGTTTATTAACCGATTTTAATGCGCTTTTCAGGACAGTTAAATACAATAGAAGAGAGTATATACACCAAATAACAACATTCTATGATTAATATTACGCTTGTTTCTGAACTGTTAAGTTCAACTATTGTGAAGCTTATATCTCCTGTGTTTCTTAACCGATTTTAATGCGCTTTTCAGGATAGTTAAATATTATACAAGAGAGCTTATGTTATTCAACTTTTTATGTTCAAAAACACTAGGTTGTTTGGGTTTTATTGATTTTTGGGCGTCAAGGGGGCGTGGCATCCAATTTTCGAGATAAACTTGATATGCGTAAGATAACTACCTATCTATAGCAACCAAAACGGCATTTCTAGCTTTTGTAGTTGCTGAGATCGACGCGTTCATCCAAACAGACGGACAGACAGACGGACATCGCTAAATCGACTCAGCTCGTCTCCCTGATCAAGAATATATATACTTTGTGGGGTCTGCCACGCCTCCTTCTGCCTGTTACATACATTCTGACAAAGTTATTAACCCTGTTTTCCCATTTTTCAATGGGCACAGGGTATAACTAGCCAAATTAGGCGTAAATAGCTAACGTTGTAATAGTGTTAGCAAGCACTCATTAAATGGGTTACTAGTATAATAATAATACCAAATCAGAAAAAGTTCGAACACCTGCATAATTTTAGTTTGTATTTCAAATATGTACAATAATGGCGATTTTGTACTCCGTTTACCGTTGAAGTCTGAACCTCCTCCTTCTGTCTGTTACATACATTCGCAGAATGTTATTTACCCAGTATTTTCTAGTTTTTAATGAGCACAGGGTATAATACTTGGGCCTGCAACCCAAATAATACTGAAATCGAGTAGAGTAGAGTAGTAGGTATCGAAAGAAGTTTACGAAATCTTCTGCCAATAGATTCACATAAAGTTATTAACACTGTTTTTACCAAATTTTAATGGGTGCAGGGTATAAAAAGTTGTCCGTATTATAATTGAGATTCAAGTCAATAGAGTGAACATAAGATATAAATATAATTTCTAGTCATCAATGCTACCACTTTCTGTACTTTTATTTCAACCGCTAATATGACTCTATGCGGTAAATGTAATTTTGATAAGAGATACTTTTAATAGACATTTAAATAAAAGTTAATGAACGAAAATTCACTTTGAAACCCCAAAAGAATTTCAAATAAAAAAGGATATTATCAATGTCAGCTACTCTTAGATTTGGAAAACTAATTTTACAAGATTTGCATGCAATTACTAATTGTACAGGTATTTTTTTGCAAATAGATCTTGTATTCCTAATACACATTATTATTGAATACTTAAAATCTCCTTGTTTATTTAATCATGTCTACTTTTTGTATATACTATTTACATTCATTTTGTACTGATCAACTAATGTTTGCCTTTAATTCCGATCCAAAGTGTGATACCTGAAAATGTACACCGTCACCGAGCTCATCAACTGCCCTATTGAGAGCAGCACTGTCACCCATTCTCACACCTTCCCCTGTCTCCTGAAGGACATGATGCTTTAGTTGTTCAATTTGATGAAGTAGTATAAGGGTTTCCTCGTCTAAGTTGTCGTCCTCCTGCCGCAATTGACGTTGCTGTTCATGTTCCGCATCGATATCCCATTCAAGAGATTCGGGCGTGGAAATATGTGACCAGGAGTTCTGGGTTGAAGAACAACATGACGTACGTGTCAAGGAACCACCGTACCGCCGAACTATACGTGGCCCCATTGCCGGATGGCGCCCTTGTAAGCTGGCACCCATAGATGTAGTGCTTGTTAATGGGTCCAAGGAAGTTATTAACGGTGGAGTATCTCGTGGCTGTTGTTGTCGCTGAAGCTGTTGCTGCTCCATCAGTTCTTGCCGATTCTGATATTGCCTCAGCTGAGAGTATTCATGCTCCCATTCTAAATCTAAAGAGGAACTTGTCCTCGAATTTGTCATACGTGTGTTCCCTCCTTGCAGCACTGTATCTCTGCTGGGCGTTATAGTTGTGTTCAATAGCTTATGTACGTCCAAGTTCTGAAGTTGGATATCGGATAGAACGCTGCAAAAATTTGTGAGTTAATAATGTATACGAATTTTCGTATTGCTACTTACCTATCGTTTTGTAGTTTCGCATAGCAGTGCGGCTTATCCCAGTAACTGTCTAGAAACTGGGGACATTGATTCCTTCTCTTGAACTTTAGAATCCGATAGACAAGGCCACGTCGTTGATACCTTTCATTAGTAGTGGAAAGAAGCTCCGCTTCCGGTTCATCTGCTGCCGTTCTAGCCCTAGTTCGTGTTCTCGGTCGACGCCTGCAAGTAGAAATAATATATTTAGATGGGTGTTATTATGTTAGATATAGTCATATAATCATCTTTCCACTATTCAATCAATTTTTATATCCTGTGCACATTTGAAAAATGGGAAAAACAGGTTTAGTAACTTTGTGCAAATGTATGTAACAGGCAGAAGGAGGCGTGGCAGACCCCACAATGTATTGTAGCGAACTTTGCCTTTCGTGTCTTGTTAGGCTTCATAGACAGGTTGGCCGAGCGGTGGCAATCCTTGTCAGGTTGGGCATACGCAAGAAAAAGACAGCGCAGCAGGGGCAGCAGGAGCTGCGTATGCCAGCAAAAATATTGGGACAAGAAAACAAACAGCTCCTGATGTGCACAAAGCCGCGTACACACGGCGTTTATTAGTCTGGACAATCGCACACACACACGGGCGCTTCTCTTTGTCACTTTACAGATCTTTTATAAAAAATATATGGACGGGGCAGATCAGTGGGACGGAGGCTACAGTCGGACGTAACCGACAGTAGAAGACCCTTTACTTTACTACTACTACTACTATATATACATACAAACACAATCAGACGCACTCACACTAAGCTACCCGCGTATGCAAGGCACACCACCCCCCCTCTTCCAAGTGCGGTAAATTGTCCGCTCCATATTTTTGCTGTTTCTTATCCGATCAAAACGAAATTCACAGGGCCAATAGAGAATGTCATAAGCTAGTTACGTACGAAATTACAAGTCAGTAGCTTTTTGCGGTTTGCTGGGGAAGGGGGGGTGGTATCCAAAATCTAAAACAAACTCGTGCTGCTCGCGAAATAGGAGAATCTAAATCCCGAATATGGTGTCTCTAGCTCTTATAGTTGCTGAGATCTAGGTGTTCATACAGACGAACAGACAGACGGACGGACGAACATGGCTATATCGACTCGGCTTGTCGTCCTGATCAAGAATATATATACTTTATGGGGCGTGACACGCCTCCTTCTGGGTGTTACACACATTTCCTCTTTGCACTAAGTTAATAGACCCTTTTTACTTTTTTAAAGTAAAGGGTCTAATTAACGCGTGCGCTGCACAAGAACGTAAAGTCGGCTTCGCTGCTGAAAATTAAGTGTAACTGTAAAACGATGGCTATCGCACCTGCCAGCTATTTTCGTTACAGGATATATATTCTTCATCAGGGAGACGAGCTGAGTCGATTCAGCCCTGTCTGTCTGTCTGTCCGTCTGTCCGTCTGCCCGTCTGTCTGTCTGTCTGTCTGTCAGTTTGAACGCTGAGATTTCCTAAACTATAAAAGCTAGAGAAGTGGTTTTAATCTCTTTTGAAAGGTGTATACCATATGCAAATCAAGTTTATTTCAAATCTTGGATGCCACGCCCCTGTCGCCTACAATGAATGAAATAAAATATATTCGTCAATGTCAGATGAGGCTGTTTTCAAATTTTGAGTGCCACGCCCCCTTTACGCCTCAATCGATAAAAACCAAATAACAAGCGTAATATTGAGCATAGAATGTTATTTGTTATATATACTTTTTTTTATATTATATTTAACTATCCTGAAAAGCGCATTGAAATCGGTTGATAAAAACAGGAGTTATTAGCGAAACAATAATGCACGCGGCAACTCGCTCGCCCTCTAGCAGCGCGGCCGTTAAAGCTGGCACACATAACAAAGTAAGAAGAAGAAGAATTGCTGCTCCGTTTTGTACGACACATGTTTTTAATTATATTTCAAATATAGGGTACAGGGTATTCTACATTCGGGCCCTTCCGACTAATATGCTCCGTCCAAATTTTTAGACACCATATTTGGGATTTAGGTTCTCCTTAATAGTAAGCAGCACAAGTTTGTTTTAGATTTTGGATACATCCCCGCAAAAAGCTACTGCAGCCACAGCTTTAAAGTTATAGACTTGAACTTTGGTACGTAACTAGCTTATTCTCTAATGACCTTGTGAATTTCGTTCCAATCGGATAAGAAACAGAGAAATAATGGAACGGACAATTTGCCGCACTAGGCTGATGGGGGTGGCGTGCCTCGCATACGCGGGTGTGTGAGCCTCTGATTGGGTTTGTATGTACATATC
>JAWNNJ010001123.1:0-69599 GCA_035045125.1 Hypselothyrea guttata
GTTAGTTGGCAAACGATCATAAATCTGTACCAGGGCGACGATTGCTGCACTGACTGAACAAACCGAAACTGAAACTCGCCAGCTAAACTCTATGATTTTCTTGATGACCTATATGTTGCCGGTTCCCCTCTGCATCCATACATTCCAATGCGCACAAATCCGCTGATCTTGGAACAGATAAACATAGTCTCTGTGGTTGTCGCAGTCGCAGTCGCAGTCGCAGTGAGTTTAGGTAGTCGATGGAAACGGGTTTCTGAGATATCAACAATGCCAATGCCTGAGCCATAAATAAATTTCTAAACCATTTTATAAATATTTTAAATCTCGGCGATTAGATAAAGTCAACAAATAAATAAAACAACGGTGCGCAGCTCCCCAACAACAAAAACAAAAGCCCAAAAACAATAACGAATAATACAACAACAGGGAACCACCAGAGACGACAAACTGTATAGAGCATAAAAAATAAATTCAACTAGAAACCGAAAACAAAAACCCAAAAACCACAAACACGAGACCCAACATTGAAACCGAAATCGAACTTAAATCCCAGAGCCCTCACAATCCACTGTCCATCTATAGCTTGTTGTCATCCGCGCCTCGTCTCATCTCGGCCTCCCCCCGCCAACTCATTCTCCACAATCTCTGCATTGAACGAGTTGACATTTAATTTAATGCCCCAACGCATAATAATTTAGCTGCGATCTGTTCTATCGCTACAACATTCCCTTCATCTATCGATCCATCGTTCGTTCGTTCACTCGATCGATCGTCTAACTGTCACTGCAGCCCGGCGTATCCATTACAATATACTATATAGTTATCTTTCAATCAAGAGCTGCAACCTTTTGAAATTTGATAGTTGATAAAATAATGATTCGGTTTCAGCCAGGATTTTTTCGAAATCATACATAATTTTTGCCTAAAAGTTTTACAGTTTTTGGTAATTCTGGCTACATTTGCGGATAGAATTTTAAAATCGCTTCAATACACAATATGTTTCATAATTTTTGAAATTTCTTATAGCCTATAAAATCCTACTGCTTATCAAGAAATATTGAATATTGTTATTTACAGATATGTATGTAAGTCTGCCAGACAGGATACAAAGTTATATACGAGTATATAATTATTTTTACACATACAAAAAAATTGTTCTGTACTTCCGTATTATTCGTCTTTAAGAGTTCTACTACAATTAAGTTACAAATAATTTTCATTTAGGGTAATATTAAATCTCTTTTAAAATAAACTAGAAATGATTGTTCTCAGTCTCCTAGCTACTTAAGAGATTTGCATTTTATTACCGTTTTATCAATAATTAATAAGGTAAACGGTAGCTATAATAATAATACATTTTCCCTAAAAATGCGAATTCGAATACAATTATATACAATTTGGTTTAATACATTGAATGCATTAATTTAACTAAAAAATTGAAAGTCAATAAAATTGATAATACAGAAATACAAATTAAATACATAACAAATTTAAAACTTATCCCACTTTTAATTGTATGTTTTAGTTAAGTATAATTAAATTCAAAACATAAAATCTGCTTTACAATTCTTTTGCTAGGCGTATATCAGAAATCAGCTTAAATTTCCACACAGTCAAGCTATTTTTTTTATTATTTACGTATAATTATTTAAAAGTTAAGTAAATTACTTATTATAGTAAGGACGGAACAGATCAGTTGTGCTGAAGACTGCAGTCGGACGTAACCGAGAGTGCGGGGACCTGCACTTTAGTTTCAATAATACACACACAATCGGGTAATTTTTCTTTTGCATATCTTCGCTGTTTCTTCTTCAATCGTAATGCAATTTACAGCTTCGATGAAGTATGTCATGAGCTACGCACATGTGTGCAAACAAACTCGATCAGCGTACAGCATAGGAAAATGTGCTTATAGTTCCCGATTCCGGACAGACTTACCTGCCTATAACGGTTCAGCTCGTCAAGAATCCGTCTGTCTGTCCATCCGTATGAACACCTACTTAGATATTAGCAACTATATATAAGAGCTATAGACACCATATTCGGGACTTAGGTTCTCCTATTTCGCGAGCAGCACGAGTATGTTTTAGATTTTGGATACCTCCTCCCTTCCCCCGCAAACCGCAAAAAGCTACTGCAGCCACAGCTTTAAAGTTATTGACTTGTAATTTGGCGCGTAACTAGCTTATGATATTCTCTATTGACCCTGTGAATTTCGTTCAGATAAGAAACAACTAAAATATGGAACGGACAATTTGCCGCACTAGGCAGAGGGGGCGTGGTGTGCCTTGCATACGCGCGTAGCACAGTTTGTGAGCCTTTGATTGTGTTTGTAAATGCATAAAGTTAAAGTAAAGGGTCTCCTACTGTCGGTTACGTCCGACACACACATACACAGCTTCTGTCTCGTCTCATTATGGATGTTAAAAACATTTCTTATTTCCACCAATGGAATCTTTTTTAAAGTATTTGTTCTACGAAATTATTAATATACTAACACTTACAACATTTTTTCCATTTCTTTAAAAACAATCATTCGCAGCTGAGCACACTCGACTAGTGCACACTCGTTTAAGCGTTTATCACCCAATTGTGAATTCGTCATTTTAACTGTTTAGGGTTTACTGTAAAAGACGAAGTATCAATGTGCTTTAACCAAGATAATCAGAGCAGGTACTAGATTACCACTTTGACACTGTTGTTCCATGATTTATATGCTCCATGTATTTATTATATATTTTTTAGTGGTACTTACGAGCATGGCAGACTGATCAATCAAACCGGTTGCAGGCCTTCTTAACACTTTGACGCCTCACTTTACACTTCACACTTGTGGCTGCTCATTATTAGCACCTTCGAGCTTTGATACTCGCTTGTAAACAATGTCAATTAGCTGCAAATTAAATACAAAATAATTGATTAATCATTTGTATAGTACAATTACATACCATGCACACTCTCTTTAGTGGAACAACGATAGGGACTTATGTATTGCATTTCACAAGGTGTTACTCAACTACAGACACTTGAGTGCCGTTTAAATGAGTAATCGCGTCTAATTCAAATTAATCAATGTCTAGAATAATAACTGAGAGGCTCGCAATTGTTAAATATATTAATGCATTAGTTTACCAGCAAGCTTTAGAGAAAAATTTTCTAAAGATATGGCTTTAAATATACCAGGAACCATATCGACAAAATTTTTTATAATATGAATTACAAAGCATTTAAAAGCAACCCTCATACTTTCATGTGTATTTGCTATAATTTAAAATTAAACTTGTTATTTAACTTTTATAAAATAAACCAATAAATAAAATTTTTTTACTTTTTATACCCTGCGCCCATTGAAAAATGGAAAATGGTTTTTTGCAAAATGATTTGGAAAATTTCCACTATTTAATGATCTCGGTATTCATTTTGATCCAAAACTTAAGTTTGATAAGCATATCTCATCAGTCGTTAGCAGGGCTATGGCAGTCCTAGGATTCATTAAGCGCTGGTGCTAGGAGTTCAATGATCCGTATACTACTACTAAAACCCTGTATACTGCTCTAGTTTGCCCTATTCTGGAATATGGATGCTGTGTTTGGGGTCCCCAGTAGATTAAATTAGATTTACTGTTCCGGTTAGAAATACTTCAAACTTTATTCCCCTTTTCTCGCTGTAGTACTAATTATTCTATTCATAACCCATTCAGAGTTCTTTGTAGTAAGTCGATAGCCTTTTTAACATTATTTCCAGTGCCAACAGATAGTACTTAGTTTTGTTTAAATGTGTATATTGTTTATAGCTTCATTCCGCGATCTATCGTATTTTTTCCGTTCGACGCGCGGTGCGGAATACATACTCTCTTCTTTGATATTTAACTATCCTAAAAACCATTGAAATCGGTTAATAAATACAGGAGTTATTAACGAACCAATATTGCAGGCGTTGCCTTCTTCGGATTTCAAAAAATATAGAAGAAGAAGCATGTCTGCTACGCTTCGTGTGAAAGTTTTCTATAATTATATTTAAAATATAGGGTACAGTGTATTCTACAGTCGGGCCCAACCGACTGTTCTGCCCCGTCCAAATTTGTATAGTGCACCTCTTGGTTAACAAGAAATTAAAATTAAAATTTTAATTAAAATTTGCGCAATATACACTGAAAATACATTTTTTAGACCCTTTACTTTAAAAAAGTAAAAAGGGTCTATTAGTTTAGTGCAAAGAGGAAATGTATGTAACACCCAGATGGAGGCGTGGCAGACCCCACAAAGTATATATATTCTTGATCAGGACGACAAGCCGAGTCGATATAGCCATGTCCGTCTGTCCGTCTGTCCGTCTGTCCGTCTGTCCGTCTGTCTGTCTGTCCGTCTGTATGAACACCTAGATCTCAGCAACTATAAGAGCTAGAGACACCATATTCGGGATTCAGGTTCCCCTATTTAGTAAGCAGCACAAGTTTGTTTTAGATTTTGGATACCTCCCCCCCTTCCCCCGCAAACCGCAAAAAGCTGCTGTAGCCACAGTTTTGAAGCTATTGATTTGTAATTTGGTATTTAACTAGTTTATGACATTTTCTATCGACGCTGTAAATTTTGTTTCGATCGGATAAGAAACAGCGAACATATGCCACAGACAAATTGCCGCACTAGGCAGAGGGGGGGTGGTGTGCCTTGCATACGCAGGTAGCTCAGAGTGTGTGCGTCTGATTGTGTTTGTATGTACATATAATCAAAGTAAAGGGTCTCCTACGGTCGGTTACGTCCGACTGTAGCCTCCGTCCCACTGACCTGCCCCGTCCCTATATTTTTTTTCAGTTTTGTTTTTAGACCCTTTACTTTAAAAAAGTAAAAAGGGTCTATTAGTTTAGTGCAAAGAGGAAATGTGTGTAACACCCAGAAGGAGGCGTGGCAGACCCCACAAAGTATATATATTCTTGATCAGGACGACAAGACGAGTTGATATAGCCATGTCCGTCTGTCCGTCTGTCCGTCTGTCTGTCCGTCTGTATGAACACCTAGATCTCAGCAACTATAAGAGCTAGAGACACCATATTCGAGATTCAGATTCCCCTATTTAGTAAGCAGCACGAGTTTGTTTTAGATTTTGGATACCTCCCCCCCTTCCCCCGCAAACCGCAAAAAGCTGCTGCAGCCACAGTTTTAAAGCTATTAATTTGTAATTTGGTACGTGACTAGCTTATGACATTCTCTATTGACCCTGTGAATTTCGTTCCGATCGGATAAGAAACAGCGAAAATATGGAACGGACAATTTGCCGCACTGGGCAGAGGGGGGGTGGTGTGCCATGCATATGCGCGTTGTTTTGTGCGTGTGCCGCTGATTGTGTTTGTGAGTACATATAGACAAAGTAAAGGGTCTCCCACTGTCGGTTACGTCCGACTGTAGCCTCCGTCCCACTGATTTATTTTATGTAATACTAATATAATAGCCTAATTCTGGATATAAACACTCGTAAAATATAGTCATTAGTTGTCTTATTGTCTCGGCAAATTATTGGTTTGAATTATTTATACATTTCTTAAAATTCCTTTAATAATTTTTTTGGAATATCAAAAGTATAGAGTTTCTTTTTCAATCCCCCGCTGAGGAGTTTCTTTCCTACATTACCATAAAACCGTCTGTCCTGCGAGCTCGTTCAATTGATATTCCAAAATACGTATAAAATATTGTATGATACTTAAGAATTGTCAATCAGGAGACTGTTGCATTAGGAAGGACTTCCGCTCAAATTATTTCCATTGAAAGCGAGAGAGAGAGAGAGAGAGAGAGAGAGAGAGAGAGAGAGGATAGGAAGAAACAGATACAATGATATATCGTATGACACATAGCCAACGAAATCTTGATACCAAATACGAAATTAAAATTCTAACAACGACACAAATCGGTAGACGGTAAATCAAATTATAAGAAGTAAAATAGGACTTCAGGCAATGGTAGAACGCAAAAGCAAAAAAAAACCAAAACAAAACGATTTTAAGTAAAACGAATCTTGAGACTACCTGAAATTACAGCTGGTCTATCAAGTTCGTCGTAGAGATTTTTGCGTCTTGTGCAAACAGTTGAATGCAGCATAAACACACCCCGAAAATAGACAATGCCTAAGAACACGTTATCCTTTTTTTAATGGCTTCCTCATTCTCATTTCAAAAGGGGCGCAGATAGAAGATACAGCAGTACACAATAATAACAGCGCCTAATGCCAATGCGAACCGTACAAAATAGAGCCCATTGGCAGGAAAACTGCATTTATTTCTCAGTTCTCAGCTGCCTCAACTGGCTAAATGCAGAGCGTAAACAAATGAATACAGTTTTTAGGAAAACCTAAATGCTCTTTGTATCCAGACACATATTTCCATCCACTGCAGCTGTACGTCTATGTTTAGGAGCTGATTTTTATTAGGTTTTCCTTTGGCTTCGTTTTTCGAACAGCTGCAGCGATTTGCAAACTCTGTGCGTTCATCTTTTGTCTGCGGCTCCTTGCGGATTACTTTAGTTTCAGCCAAAAGATTCCCTGTCCTGCCAACAGATCGAATTTCACCAGAGCGTTGCCCATAACAGGTGCAGGCTGGAGTTGCCAGAGTTCAAATCTCTCGCTGACAAGCCACCCTCAATGTCAGTTTGTTGAAAAGTTTGCCCAACTAATAATGCAACCCCCTGGGAAGTGTTAAAGTTTCAAGTGTAAGGCCCTATGCACTGCGAGGGTTGCTCAAGCAGTAAATGCCGTTATAAAGTTAGAGCTCTTCCTACTGATTGCCTTGTGTTTTTATTTATCTAACTTATACAGTCTATAAGTCTACAAATTAAACTAGCAGCCAAAAGTATATGGACAAAACGCAGTGTTGCTTTAAATTTCGCTAATCTCTGATCCTAAATGAAAACATTTGGATAAAACAAAATTTTTTTAGACCCTTTACTTTAAAAAAGTAAAAAGGGTCTATTAGTTTAGTGCAAAGAGGAAATGTATGTAACACCCAGATGGAGGCGTGGCAGACCCCACAAAGTATATATATTCTTGATCAGGACGACAAGCCGAGTCGATATAGCCATGTCCGTCTGTCCGTCTGTCCGTCTGTCCGTCTGTCCGTCTGTCCGTCTGTCTGTCTGTCTGTCTGTCTGTCTGTCCGTCTGTCTGTCTGTATGAACACCTAGATCTCAGCAACTATAAGAGCTAGAGACACCATATTCGGGATTCAGGTTCCGCTATTCAGTAAGCAGCACGAGTTTGTTTTAGATTTTGGATACCTCCCACTCTTCCCCCGCAAACCGCAAAAAGCTGCTGTAGCCACAGTTTTGAAGCTATTGATTTGTAATTTGGTATTTGACTAGTTTATGACATTCTCTATCGACGCTGTGAATTTTGTTTCGATCGGATAAGAAACAGCAAACATATGCCACAGACAATTTTCCGCACTAGGCAGAGGGGGGTGGTGTGCGTTGTATACGAGGGTAGCTTAGTGTGTGTTCGTCTGATTGTGTTTGTATGCACATATACTCAAAGTAAAGGGTCTCCTACGGTCGGTTACGTCCGACTGTAGCCTCCGTCCCACTGACCTGCCCCGTCCCTATATTTAAATTTAACTATTGACGTATGAATATAAAAATTTTGAAGCTTCGTACAAAAATCGTAGAAATTTGGAAATTAATAGTATTAATTTAATACCAGTCAAATATTTATATTACAAATATTTTAAAATCACCATGTTAATAAAAATGTATTTATTGTTAATAAAGAAATATTTATGCTTAAAATTGGCAAGTAGCTTATGATATTAAGAACTGTAATTTACAGTTAAATAAAAATTATTAAGCTTAAATTATTTTAAAATAAATTTATTTAAATCAATAAACAAATTAAATTAATTAAAGTCTGATCTAGCAATAAGCATATGTGCTGTTATTTACAATTCTGATTTACCTTAAAAAATAAAAATAAATTGCTAACGATCCGGCAGCACCCATTAATAGTTGTGCAAATCAGCGTTGCCATATCTGGCATATGCCTGGTGTTATTAAGGCAAATTAAAACGTCTGTAAAACTAGAATTGAATACGCTTTTCAACTCGCACAGAGTTTTGCATTGTTCGATAAGCAACAAACAGGGGTGGACAGGAGAGGGCAGGAAGGGCAGGAGGGCGAGTACCGTTACAAGGGGTAGCGAGGCGCTTTAAAAAGTTATGAAAGGCATCATAGAATGTGTCAAGTCAAATATGTGTATACGCTAACCGTATCTAGATTAACGGCAACTGTACATATTTGAATTTCAAATATGCCAAATGCTGAAAACTGTAAACGCTCGAGCCTCAAACCTCAAACCTCAAACCTCGAGCCTCGACTCCGGCGTATTTGAATTTCTCGCTTTGCATTGTGACGGACGGCGCTGATTGAGCGATTTCAAAATCGCACAAGCCGCTCTAAAGTTAGGCAAAAGTATTTACATTTTAGAAAAAACGCACAATGATACTTTTTAGTGCAGACAGCACAGGGTGGAAGAGAGACGGAGAGTCAGAGGGGTGGCCGGGTGTTGTCGGGAGAGTTGTCGAGGCCGGGTCTATAGATGTTTACCCTGAGATATGGAATACGTAACATCGACGCATTAGAAATAAAAGGGGGAACTTTTGCTGTGACTGAGGGCTAGCCAAAGCAATAATCACAATACACAGCCATAGATACAGATACAGATACAAATGTACAGATATAGATACTTCTCTCTCTCTCTCTCTCTCTCTCTCTCTCTCTGTATGTGTGTGTGTGTCTGTGTATGTGTGCAACAATGTGGCAGCTACAGCAAAAATAATATTAATGAGCAAGTTTTTGATTACGCAGCCATTAGCCGAACTCTGAGTTTGAATTTGAATCTAAATCTGAATTCACAATTTTTGGTGCAAACGAGCAGGACCAGCGGCAACGCCCTGGGGCAGAGAGCCCTTTTGTCTCTCGTCTGGGGCATATTGGTTTATAGACGCGATTCGCTTTTATTGTCTACAATTTTGATTTCTTTTCTTTTGCTACTTTTTTTACGCAGTTTGTGGCAATATGGCTGCAGTGCTTAGAGTTCTCTGAGTGTACACTGAAAAAAAAAATATATATATGTAACAAAAAATTTATAAATAAGAAGTTATTTATCCTGACTGAGTGAGAGTTGGGCCAGAGAACGTTTAAATGTAATGAATAAAATCAAACCAATAAAAAATATATAAATAATGTTAAATAAGCAAAAATAAATAATATAAAAACATATAAAATTATGTTAAAATTAATTCAATCTATAAATATATTTTGTTTAATATAAATACATAATATAAATAATGAACAATAAATATTAGACTGACGGAAATACTAGAGTTGAACAGGAGGTACAAGTAGAGCTCGTTAAAGCGCGATCAGCTAATCCCCCCTATTATTAATAAATATATGTACTTATTAGTAATTAATATTTATGCATAAAAACAATTAATACAAAAGGCGAATTTTATCAAAATTTAAACTTTATGAAATGCGATAAATTTTAATATATAATTGTCATTTTGTCCGCATAATTTCTTAAATTAAAATGATGTTAAATTTATAATTTAGATATTTGTGGCTTATTTCAGAAACAAATGTTAATATTGTAAATCTAAAAACAATATTACAGAGATTCGTAATTCCCTCACTCTTTATTCCTTATTCATGATTCTATGGCTGAATCTTGATTCAGCTTGCGTTTCTAACAGTGTAGTTATACTTAAATATATATATAGGTTAACTGATTGCTAAAATCTGTTTCGCAGCGCCCACCCCTGACCAGGGTTGGGGGTTGGCGATGGGCGATGGGCGAGGGTTGCCGCCATTTGCCACTAATAAAACGGCGTATTAAAAGTTGTGCGAAGGAAGTGCGAATTAGCTGGCAGCAAAGTGGGCGTGCCCTGCAGGGTATACGCAAATTATGATGTATCCAGATAAAGTTGGGCATATACCCTATAGAAGCGAAGAGAATTCCATTTGCTATAGTTCTTTCGAGCGAAGCAGAGCACAGATGTTGGGAAGATTAATCAACTCGCAAGTCAATTTGTTAGCGTTTGCAGTTTAAACTAAAATTCTGGGGAAACTTGGCCGATCATTTCAATTGTATCCCGACATGTGTGGCATGATGTCATGAAAATATACTTAATCTATAAGTATCTATAAGCAACACACATATCTGGAAACTAGTTAAATACTTATTGCATGATTAATTATGCCAATTTCGGTTTGTCAGCGTTAGATCTAGTTGATATTTTCACACACTTTTTCTATATAAATAGGTATATATGTATATATATAGCTACATAGGGTGGATTTGTCTCACGTATGACAGTGCTATGATAATTAATTTTCCAGCTTTGATATCAGTTTTATCTGTAAAAATTCTATACATGCTCTTGCGCTTAAGCTGCACCCCTAAAAAACACAAAAAGCAAAGTAAAATAAAAGAGCAATAAGCGAACAATGAAAGATTTTTTAAATGGAATTTCGTATTTAATCCTCACTATGTCGTACCTTTCTCACACACACACACACACACACACACATTCAAAGATATATCGCTCTTAACTAACCCGGGCCTTAGACTCTGCTGTTGTTGTAATTCATCACCTACAAATCAATCATTTTGACGAACCTAGTCGTTGGGCACTAAAAAGATGGAAAGCAGACAAAATAAGACTAAAGAGAGAATAGAAACAGATAGTAAAAGGCAGGGGGCAAGGGGCAGAGGGAACTGCGAGAAAACCATGCGTATAAAATGTAAAAAGCAATGCACACACAATAGATCAACGCTATCAAAGAACAGGGCTCGGTACCGGCTTGCTCTTAGCCGCAATGCCTGACCTTTTAACACAAGACCAAAAACCAAGAAGAAGAAGAAGAAGAAGCAGAAGAAGCCGAACAAGCTGAAATATCAGAGAAAAAGAAACCAAAATCGAGATGGAAGCCTGTCTGAACTAATTGTCCGGCTGTCTCGGTGTTTTTTTTTTTTGCTCTTTCGTCTCGTCGCTCGTCAGCCTTTGCGCTTGCGCATGAAAAATGTTTTCATTTCATAGATAGACACAAGCTATAGATTGATATTTGTATACCCTAGGTATATGTACATACATATATATTCCTGTATGTGTGTGTGTGTCTTGCATTGGCACTTAATTTGTTGTTCTTGTCTGCAGCGTTGGTGTGAGATTACGCATATTCCACATGCACGTACATACTAAGCTCTTCGATACCCTGTATATTTTGTAGTTAAAAATATATAGTAGCTGCACAGGGTATATTTAATGTTCAGCAGCTTGATTAGCTGTCTATACAATTTTAATAATAATCATATATTTTGGAATAATAATTTTAATAATATTTATGTAATAATAATTTTAATAATATTAAAATTGGGTGTTATCCTCCATGCGTTGCCAATTTAGCGAGTTTCAGAATTCTTTTTATGCCTATTTAGTTATAATTTTTGTATTTTTGTATGCATAGTTTTTTTTATTAATTCTAGATAAAATCCGGTTATTTTTAGCTTAGGTCTATAAAGTTGATCCTATACTATCTTATTTTGTTATTCGCTACTCGACTTTATCCTATACTCTCTTATCGTATTCAATTCTGTACTATTATACCTAGCCTAAACTATCCTATCCTTTCCAATTCCATTTCATACTATCCCATACTATTTAATCGTATCCTCTTCTATCCTATCATATTCTAATCTCTATCTCTATTTGATTATTTCCTACGTTATTCAATCCCAATCTACCGTTATGCTGAGAGAAATTTCTATTTGCTAATTTTTACATGAAGGAAAACATATTGTTATGTTCTGGGGATAACAAAATTCCTTAGAATTTCTGAAGCAATTTCCTAGATTGATTTATTTTATGTTTCCGTAAGTACTGGGTATGCGTTATTCCATCATAGCCAAGTCGCTTTGAATATGAGCTGTATCTACTTCTCTTTTTGACGAATTCGTCTGGTGATCCTTTAGAATTTGTGAGCAACCTACGCTCGTCTGGTCTTGTCTTTGGCTTAGTTTACAATGCTCTTTTGATTAGGCAACCCCGACGGCCTATCGATGGAGGTGGCCCAAGGAGCTGAGCTGAGCTGTCTACGTGATTGGTATTATTCATCACTTGTCCTGTGGCCGGGCCTATCTGTAGAATGCTTATCAGAATTTGTTTAGGCACTTCTCCGGCTCTGCGACCATCTTTCGTGCGATGTTTAATTTAAATTTTAAGTATGTCTTGCAGGTAGTCCAGGCGTTGTTTGTCTATGTATGTGTATAGGATCGATGGGTTGTGAGGGAATTGCTTATCTAAAACAGGTAGAATCAATTTTAATGGGAATTCATTTATTTAGTTGTATTTTGTTGGGACAGCACAGGAAGTAAAAGGAAGGCGCTCGTAAAAACGTGTCCAGAGCGACTTCAACACAATAACGAAAATTTATAATTGAATTTATGGCTGCATGGAAATTATGAATAGATTCTTGGCAAATGCAGAAAATATTTGCAGGACTTCCAACAGGCCCCCCCAGACCACAAAAAAACAACCGGAATGGGCAGAGCCGATCAGTCGGACGCTCTCTACTTTAAAATACCCTGTTCCCTATGTTTTGAATTACATTTGAAAACGTAATTACAATTGAATATTGTGGGGAAAAATGTTTTTAAAATTTATTTAAGATAATTGTAAAATAGGCAGCTGCAATGTTCAACATCGAGCGAGGCAAAACTGGCAATATTGTTTCTTTAATAACTTCTGTTCCTATTAACCGATTGAAATGAGCTTTTCAGAACAGATAAATTTAATGGTAGAGAATAAATATTCTAAATAACAAGCTACCATATTCGATATTACGCTTGTTATTCGGTTTTTATCGATTAGGTCGAAAATGGGAGTGTTGCATCCAGCATTTGAAATTAACTTGATCTAAGTACTTCTGGTATACATCTATGTATCTACATTCCAAAAATTGCTGCTCTAGCTCTTTTATTTACGGAAATCTATGCGCTCAAATAGCCGGACATACGGACGAACGGACAAGGCTATATGCTGATCAAGAATATATTTGCTTTGTGGGGTATGCACGATTTCTTCTTCTTCTTGCAAATTAACCCTGTTTTTACCCATTGGGTGCTGGGTATAAAAAATAGCAATGCCAGTTCACAGCAAATTTGTAGGGCCAACACCCAAAAAATAATAAAATGAGAAAAAAACAACAAAGTTTTTGGATCCCTTACAATGCAGTCGATAAGTATGGCATAAGTACAATTCGTTCGAGGAGAGCGGAGAGGGGAAGCGGGGAAGCAGGGACTGTGGCAGCTTCTGCCCCTACAGAACTCAACAAAGACGCCGAAACTCTCTGCCCCGCTGCTCCTCCTCCCCCTTTACAACCCGCTAAATACTTATGCTGCGACCCATTGTCGTTGTCGTTGCGCTGCTCGGGCGGGCGCACAGCTGTTCCAAAAGAGAGAGAAAGAGAGAGAGAGAGAGGGAAAATAGTCATTGTAATAAGAAAATTTTGATTTCATTTTTAGTATTTGTATAAAATTTAATAACGCCGCACAAGATGGCTGACTGACTGCCATGTTGTTATTGTTGTTGCTGCTGCTGCTCAACTTTGCCAGCAGAGGCAGCGACGCTGACGTTGACGCTAACGCTGACGCTGGCGTCGCTGTCACGATGAGGGGAATGTCGCGCGGGGTGGGCAACTAAAACGCTTAAAACACACAATCTCGTTTGGGTTCGGTCGGGATTTCGGGGTTACGCTTAAACTCTAAGTACATTTTAACTTAACTGCCTTTTTTGTGTGCGTGTGTGCGCCTGTGTCTGTGTGTGTGTGTGTGCTAGTTGCCTCGACGTCGCTGCTGACGTCGACAGCGGCAGCAGAGCGAATTGTAAGGCAAGAAGGCAAGCCAAAGGATGATGATGAGGACGATGATTGAGGGCCGAATAAGAGCTTGAGAATGAGCATGAAAAAGCATAGAGCAATGGGCAGGGGGCGGGGGGCAGGGCAGCAAAACTCTGTTGGAAAGGGTGGCAACGCTGGCTGCTGCCGCTGCTGCTGCTGCTGCTGCTGGTGGTAGTTTGAGTTTGAGATTTCTAACTGTGTGCGCAGCACAATTATAAATTTTTGGAATTGTTGTAATTTAGTTTTGTTTGTTTGCCTGTTTGTTATGCCAGAATGTAGTTGTGTGTGTTTGTGTGTGTGTGTGTGTGTGTGTGTGTGTGAGAGCCAGCGTCATGTACAAGTGTAAGTGTGCGCCATCTGCCGGCGGTGGGGGGCAAAAACTTGGGCTGCGCTGCGGCTGCTGATTATTACGATAAAGCATAATGATTACATTTTTAGTAGCTTTCATTATGTGAGAGGGCAAGCGTTAGGGCGAGCGAGCGAGCGAGACGGCAGCACTTGTAATTGTTGTTGCTGAGCAGCAGTTGAACTTTTTTCTTGTTCTTGTTCTTGTCGTTGTTGTTGTTTTTGTTGGGCGAGCGAGAGCCTTAGGAGGGTTGCTGCTGCTGCGCTGCCGCTGCCGCTGCCATTTCGATTGCTTTGGCTGAGCATTCGCATTAACAGGGTGCTCAGTAGGGTTGCCAGTTTGGCGTACCATAAATCTATTTGAAAATTATATATAGATTTATTTTAAAGCAATTTCATATTTTGTTAATATAAATCGAATATATTTTGCATCTGCCAAATATTTTAAAAATATTGTATTCATATATTCTGCTTTGAAAATATATGAAAATTATATTTAGTATATCGTTTTAAAATATCGATATATTTTGCAATTTATTAGGGCTATCGAATATATTAAATATATTTTTAAAATATCGAAATGATATTTAATAAAAAAAATTTCACTTTTAAAATTTGTATTTATTTTCAATATTTTACATTGATTTATTTCTTATTGGGATAGTGGCATACATTTGTATATTAATTTTAAGATATTTTAAGGTATTTTGTAATTTTAAACACATGTATGTCTGGCAACACTGCCATTTCGATTGCTTTGGCTGAGCATTCGCATTTACAGGGTGCTCAGCTCAGCTTATCTCAGAGGGCGGGGATGGAAGTGGAGAGGAGTTTAGGGAGTTAACGGCATTGGCTTGCACTTGATTAATTGCGATTTATGCGCTGCGCTGCGGCTTATGTGCGATATATGCTAGAGTTTTGTGTAATTATGAGGGTTACTCGGCGCAATTGAAATGTGAGCAAAAAAGGACACTTTGTAGCGTTGAGCGTTGATTATAAGGCCGAACTACTGGCTCAAGGGGTGTTCGAAGCCCGCACGCTAATACGCCCAAACTTATGCTACACACATAGATATATAAATGTATTTAATCTGTATGCAGCTGTGATTCTGTAAATCAATTCCCACAAGCAAATACATTATGTAAAACGAGATCAGCTCTTAAAATTCTTAACAGAGCAAACGTCATTTGGCTGGCCATAAATGCAGAAATTGTTTGCATATTTCTCTTGTTATTGTTCATACGTGTGTGTCTGTGAGGGGGGAGCGGGCAGCGACAGCGACAGCTTTACACACATACAAACACACACAAATGCATGCTTTTTGCCTTTTTGTTTTGCTTGGCTCGTTTGGCAAACGATACAAGCTCTCACCCACACACGCACACACACACTCTCATAATTCAGAGAGCCCCTCACACACACACACGAAGAGTTGAACAAATAAAAAGAGCAAAGGAGCGCAAGCAAGCCAGAGAGCCGCAGAAGAGAGAGAGCGCGCGTGAGCCAACACTCAGTTGGCAGCGGTCCAAGCGTCGGGAATGCGAAAAAAAGAAATACGTTAAAAATTTTCAAGCCAAACAATTGCCGCTATTGTCATTACTTTTGGCCCACATTCAAATGTCCAAGAGAGCCGAGGCCGTCGCAAAGAGCACCTTCGCGCTGCCAAAAACGCGCTCTTTCAACATGCGCTGCCTTCAGAGATGCTCGCGTTACACGTAACGATAGCTAACGTTGAATCACAGTGCTGCCAGATCAAAAGTGTTAAACAAACATTTTTAAATAAAAGTGTGTACACACAGATAGATATAAGAAATAATATTTATTTTAATAATAATTAAAATTGTAATAATATTGAAAAGTTCCAAGCAAACGTAAGATAATAAGTATTAATATTAGTAATAATAATAAAAATTATAATATTGATATTCCAGTTTTTTGTGCGTTACCAAATCAGCGGGTCTTAGAATATGACTTACGATTTATTTATCATAAATCTTTTTGAAAATTGTTTTTATTTTTAAAAATTTTTATTTTGTTTCATGTTTATTTTATTAATTATTTCGAGATATTCAAAATTGCTATTTTTTGTCATTAAATTTTTTAAATTACTTTTTATTTATTTACTTTAACTTTATACTTAATTTTAAATTATATTTTAATTTTCTTAATAAATAAAGTTATTTCTGGCAACACTGGCAGTTACTGCCATTTAGCCACGCAGCACGCTCTCAGCACTATTTCCATGCTCCGTTTCCTTTGCTGCCTTTGCTGCCGCTGCTGCTGCGTTGCCGCTGCCTTTGCCGTTGTTGTTGTTGTTATTGTTCCAGAGAACGAGAACTTCGTGCATGGCACGTCGCAAACGTTGTCGGCTTTTGTTCGTGCTCTTTGCTTCGTTTCTTTTCGTATCGTTTCGTTTTGTTCGGCGTCGGCATCTTCGGCAACGGCAACGGCAATTGTGTGTGAGTGTTTGTGTGCGTTTGTAATTGATTTTATTAGTTTTTGGTTTTTGTTGTGTGTTTGCTGCAGTCGACGCTAGCGTCTCCGTCGCTCTGTCGCTGTCGCTGTCGCAGCTGGCTGCGTTGATGAATTTTAAAAAATTTTGAATTACCCGCCCTTTAGTCATTGACTAAACGTGCAGCAGTGCGAACACGAGCGCGCGCAGCGGCATTCCGGCTTCGGCTTCCATACTACTATTTGTACTCAATTAGTCCACACAGCCAAATATACCAGGAACAATAAACTCGCATTACGCGATATACACAGATATAAAAAACATATAGAGACGGGCGTAAATGCAATTAGCAAAAATCAATCTAATTGTTTATTATTCGGCACGCGCGCAACGGACACAAACTAAATTTAAATAGTGCAAAAAGTTACAAATAACAAACAGCAAACATCACAAACAGAATCAAGAGTTCGTGTGACAACTGCAACGTGCAAACATTTCAAAACCAAAACCAAAATATGTGCTAAAAGTGAGAAAATTCATAGAATTTGTCAAGTTATAAACATTGCATTAAACACACACCAGCTGGGATTATCATAAACAAATAAAACCTGGATTAACCGAGCTCACAAAAATGGTAAATAAACACAGTTCTTAGCCAATAATACCAGTTATAGCAAAGATCTTGCAATAGATCTTTTAGCTCTCCATCCATAACTAGTAACTATAGTTAGCATAACAGTCGGGTGAATTGTACTAACTAGCCAGAAATATGATTCAGCGTCGCTAATTTCTATTTTATTGACAAAATGTATTTTTGCTCATATTTTTGAGCACACGCGGGCGCTCCTTAGTCTTAGTCATTAAACCAAAGTGTTAACTGAACAAGCCAAAGTATTAGTATACATATATACATATATACACATATATATCTGTAACTGTGTGAGTTTATAGTGCCATATTATAAACAATTTTATGGCGCAGTCGCACGCATTCGACGCCATGGCGTACATATAAATCGTTTTAATCTCTTGCATATTAATTTTTATTATTGGCATCTTATAATTTCCGGCGATTTTGATTAAGCTCTTCCAGCCCATAGGGGGAGCTGCGATTTGTGATTTCTGATTTCTCAGTTCTCATTTCTCATATATTAAGATATTTTGCAGTGCAAAATGACGTCTAAAGTACTTCCGCTCTAGTACACAGTAGGAAATTCTATTGCCTATTAGAAATTACGCAAAAATAGCTCTGAATTCTTACTTACACGCTGCAGTTTCTTCACGAAGTTTTCGCTTATGCGTTGAAACCTCATCAAGTTATATCAACGTATAGGCGCGGACTGATTTTAACTCCATATGCCATAAGGCACAGGGTTGCAAATAGAATTTGATCCTAACCGCTTCGAAATTCCGGTTATTGCACTGTGCTTTTTGAAACAATCGGAATATTAGGAATATTTTGGAATTAAATTTGGTTTGAATCATATCTCTTAGTTTAATTCAATCAATTTCAATATTATCCTAGAAAATTTAAATGTGTATGTTACATATGGCTTAGAATATATTTTTAATACACATCCCTTGTAACTTTAAAAATTATTTATTAGAAAAGTTACTGCTAATTAAAAAAAAAAAACCAAACATTAGCTACATTTTGCTTTTTTGATCAATAAAATAATACCTAATACCTACCTCGATGATGCTGAACCACAACAATTTATAAATTTTGCCATTTTTTGAAGTTTGCAACCCAATGAACTACGGTTTCCATAATAAGTAGTTATAGTTTTTATAGCGCGTTTATGGCAGTTAATCATTTTCAATTCTTATTTTAGAAATGCTAGAACTGTTGGCATTTTAGCATAGATTATAAATGTGCTTTGCCTTTTCGAAAATGTTTTTCAAATATACAAGTTTTGGCATGCATTTAGCACCTGCATTAAAATGTTCATAATTGCAGCTAGTTTAAGAAGTATTCCCCTTATATATATAGGTTTTATATACATATATGCAGAACGTCTGCGTCTGTGTGTGCGTGTGTGTGTTGGACAAATATTTGCAATTTTGGCTCAATAGAAATATTAGATAGAAATATATTTGGCACATTAGAAGCACACGAAGAGGCTAAGAACTCAAATGAAATGATTACGATTACGTTTACGATTGCGATTATGATTATGAATATGATTATTACGATTACGATTACGATTATGATGTTGTTATAATTAGAGAACAAACGCAAAGCAAAGCGCACAACTGAAAAACGATTCATAATTATTCAAAAATTGACTTTAAACAGCCGCCGCAGAATCAGCAGCCGTCGCCAGTCCTCGGTGCCCAATAGAAGATCTCACAAATATCTATAGCTATAAAGATTTTAGTTATGGTTTAGGCAACATCATCTGCTGCCGTCTATTTTTAGTCCCGATTCTTGTTGTTGCTGCTGATGTTGCTGTTGTTGTTGTTGTGAGGGCACTATAAGAGCTACAACATCAGCGTATTACACTTAAAGTGCTTAATCACAAGCAGCCAACAGCAACTTTTACACAAATCATAATTTCTGTGTACTTACACTCACACAGATACAGATTCATGGCATGTGAATACAGTGAGTGCTGTGAATACTGTGAATACTATTCACTCACACAGACTCGGATCAAACTCATAATTCCCGTTTACAGGGCGAGCCAAGCGCTCTACTCTTTCAACTATTTTCAACTTATTTTTTATTATTTCGTTATTCGATTTGTTTTTGAGTATTGCTCCCCCCTCTTTCTCTCTCCCTCTCCCACTCTATACCGTGCTCTCTCTCTCTTCGCATCATTTGATCGAATTTGTTTTCATTAAAAGGAAACGAAATGTGGCCGATGTTTCTTTGGATTCGACCAAAATGCGCCTCTATTAAAGGCCGCAATGTATGTTTTAAATCAACGGCCACTCAAAGTGCCACAGAGACGGGCCCAAAGGGGTTGCCAGCCAGAGGGGTTGCCTTGCCCAGGGGGGGGATGGGGGAGGAAGGTGAAATAGACGCATTTTATTTATTAATTGCCATATTTAACATATGTTTGTGCTCTGCGGCGCTATAAATAAATCTATATGATTTGCTCATAATACAACAAATAAGCAAATCAACAGTGGCATTTAGCCTAAACGGCTTGAGAATTATAAAGCAGAAATTTTACTATTCACATGCGATATTATAATATTTCGATATATCGGTATATCGGAATTTAAGTTAATAAAGAAGAAATGCCACGGGCCATTGAAGCAGCTGATTTTTATAAAAATATATATGTTTAAAATATAAGGAATATCAAATAAAATTATTAAGATCTTATGGTACTATATATATAGTATTTGATATTTTAATATCCCGAGAAATCGAAATAGATTGCAATGGAGAATTTTAAAACAGCAATGTATCTAGGTATTGAAAAAGCTGATTTTTATGCAAATATTCATTTGAAATAAATAGTTTATCAAATTAATATTAAAATATATTGATTTTTAAATATATTATTGAAATTTGACAATATTTTATTTGACTATTTTTATTTATTTAATACTGGAGTGATACCTAATGCCACAAGTACAACAGACTTATAAATTAGAGCATTAGTTAATTAGAGAATAATTATTTAAAAATAGAGCTGAATAATTGTATTATTTTATTTTATTTTATTACTATTCATTCTGTTTATCTTTAATATACAAAATATAAAATTAAAGAGATTCCGATTGATAAATATAATAACATAATATCCGTGATGTCAATTTGTCGATAGTTTTTGCTTATAAAAACTTTAAAATACCCTAACTTTATATTGATTAAATGCTTCAGACGTTAAATGCAATATAGTACAATAATTGCCAAAATTATGTCATCAAAATGCTATCGATAACAATGCCATTTCGATATGCAATCAATCCTATTAGCCTGTCCTTTGACAGGCGTCCTCAACTGCAACTGGCAAGAATCAGGAATCAGGAATCAGGAATCAAGAGCCAAACACGTCATATTGGAAATATGTCAAGCTCTGGTAGTTTGACACCTTTGAATCGAATGTATTGAGTGAATTTGAATTGAATGTAAAGGGATACCAAGGCACAACAAACAACAAACCCGATTGCGATTCAATTGAGAATTGCTATCAACATTAGCACTTTGGATCAAATCATGCGCATAAATATTTCCTTCATGAATTGAGTTGTGGACGAGTGTGAGTTTGCCATAAGCGTGTGTGTCAATAAATATATTAATTGTTTATTTCATTCGAGGCGTCTTAAATATTTATAAGCATTGGACAATAAATAAGCCAACTTATTTCTCAACGCCAAATACGCTCAGCTTTCAAATTCTTGCCCCCCCCTCCCCCTCACTTCCCGCCCCCTACACATTTTTATGGCACTTGGAAATTAAGTAGTCAAGAGTCATACACCCATAGATCTATCGTGGAGAGTGTGAAACAAGCAGAGAGCCAGATCCAGATACTATATACACCGCATATATTGCACATTAAAAATAAATTCGTATAATTGCCAAATGAATGTATTCACATATTCGATTGAATGGGATTTTATGCGATCCGTTTGATTCAGTTCTCTGCGATTTGTCTCGATATAAGGCAGCTTTATCTGCATGCCACTTTGTAATGAATATTTGCTACATTTGGCGTGTATTCATATTGATTCACATGCATATTCATTTGCGTAGTTTTCCAATGAGTGCGAATTTAACAAATTTCAAATTTCTTGTAATATTCAAGTTGTCTAGAATCGTAAAGTTCTACAATTATTATAACTAATAGTCAAAATAAACGCTTAAAAATCCGTCTTTTAATTTTGTCTGGTGTTTTAATATGGTAATTAACTGAATTAGTTAGCCACATAGCCAAATTATGGCATGCTCATCATATTTTCACAGTTCAGCCTCCCTCGCCTCGCTCTCTCTCTCTTTCGCTCAGTTTCTCTGTGTCTCTTTGTAATTCTCTATAAAAATGTCGAATGCAAATTCGTTCCATCACTCAAATTATAGTTTTTCCGTCAGCTTCAAGAGCGAGAAAAGCGAATTAAATGTACAAATTTTCAAAGAAATATGCGCTGCGATGGCTGCCAATAGACAATGCGTGTCAGTCATTCAATCAGTCAATCAGTCAGTACATCAGTCAATCAGTTCATCAGTCAGTCAGTCAGACAGGCTCTATGCATGAGTCACAGCAGCAACTTAAGCGATTCGGCATCCTTTTTACACCATGTAACTCTCTCTCTCTCTCTTCTTCTCTCTCTCTCTCTGTGTCTATCTCGCTCTGCGACTCAGACAACAAAGAACCAAATGTCTTGTTGCACAGTGTAATAACAATGGTAATAATAAACTGACAATCAATCATTGCACATGTCGTGTTGCTTAGTTTTCGTATTTCCTACGTTTTTTCCTCTATTTTTTCCTCTATTTTTCTTCAATTTTTGATTATGCCGCTCCATAAAGAATTGCGTCAAATCAGTCAGTTTAAGCCCATGTAATTAAATATTAATTAAAACATTGCGCAAAACCCACAACAACAACAACAATAACAACAACTATAACATCGGGTATATAGAATTCTTTATAATTTGTATAAGCGGAGGCGCTCGTCACCCAAAAGTCGCCTCAATTAAAGACGATTTAAATTTATAGATACGAAAAGAAATGGAAGATACAGTTGTCTGAGGAGAAGGGGCGTTGCGGGGCGTGGCAGCGGGCAAGCAGTTAGCCAATGCAGCAACAGCAACAGCAACAGCAACCAAATGGCTTAATTAATTTTAATTATTTTCAATGAGCGACTATGAAATGAAAATTTCTTTCAAGGCGCAACTAAAACTTGCGATCTACACACAGCGTATACCCGCTCTATATCTTCCCTCCTCTCCCCTCCCTCTTATTCGTATTTGTATTTGATAAAAGCTACAATTAAGCAATGAATTAATTACTAAACATATGGGACTCGCTGCGAGTTCTACGGGCACCCGTTGCATCCATCCAAAACAATTGCCAATTGATCGGCCGCTTAACCCGCTCCTGTTTGCCGCTTTAGTCGCATTTAGGCAACAATTTCTTCCAAATTTTCCTCTTCCAAAATTTTCTAATGTTTACTCTAGCCGACAGTTGGCCACAGATGCGGGTTGCCCAAAAAATTGTATATACCCCCGGCCCATTAATTTATTTGTGTGCAGCATGCAAAGCGTTTGAGCGACACAAACCAATTGCAATTAGTCATAAAATTACAAACATATTACGCCCTGCAATAACATCAAACATGGAGACATACATATGTTACATACATACATACACTGAGTTTTCTCCCATTTGACCATAAATTATACCGCCGTATGAACCGACTCTCATGGATCCCCCGCATCAGGTAGCTCCGAGTCTGCTCTGGTAACGCCCCAACGTGTCGGCACTTGGGCGCGAACAAGACGCCAAAAGGCAAACAGTAAAACAGAGACAGAGACGAAGACAGAGATGGAGATGGAGACGGAGACTGACAGAAAGATCAACAGAGAGAAACACACAAAAATGTTTGACAAATCAAAATGTGCAGTCAACAAGAACTATTAATCAAATACTTGGGGAAACAAACAAGACAAAATTCAGGCTATATTTAATAACTATAGCAAACTGTATATGGCACTGTCTTAATTGATATTTTGCTTATTTATACATATGTTTATTATTTTTAAATTTAATTTAATATAGCTTTTTATTATCCACTATTTATTTAATAATTTAAATTACTTACAGAAGTGGAAAGATGTTTGATAAAATGTTTCAAAACATGTTTAATAAATATAAAACCAATCTGAAAACAAAAACAAAATTGCAATATAAATTAATATGTTTAAAAATTAAAAACTTAAATTTATATTCCAAAATAGTTATGAATTTAATGTCAATAGAAACAATATAAAAATAAAAACTGCCAATAATGTTGTTTTGTAATTTGTTTATTTTCTTATTCATATAATTGTTAATTTTATCAGCCAACAGCTCGGGATTGTTGGTCTTTGATAAACAAATAAATAAATTTATTAAAATGATTAAAATAAATTGAATTGCAATATAATACAGTAAACAAAATTTATTAAAGATTAAATTATAAAACAAACAATTGGAATTTCGCCTATAAAATGTTGTTATCAATTTATAATTGCAAATCGCAAAAAATTTATGAGCTTAGGCTACAGAGAAATGTGTTAAAAGCTAAATTTATTATTATGTATTGTTATTTTGCATGAATTTTGTGTATTTAATTTCTTTAAAATTTGCTTTTTTAATTTTGTTTGTAAATAAAAATAAATTTAATTTCCTTAGCATGAATTTTGTTGCGTCACAATTTTTAGCATAATTGCCAAAAAATTTGACTGAATGCGCGCATGTTTTCTCTAGGGATACATTAGGAATTATTGAATTATTTTCACATAAATGTATTATATTTGAAATATATTTCAAATTTGACAGTTTCGCTGTATTACAAAAACTGTGGATTACTGCAGAATCGGTTTTCCTTTGCACATTATTAGCCCAAAACACCACCGGATGCGCTTATCTTAAACTGTTTAAAACGTTGGCTACGTCGCAGGAATCCGTAAGATTTCTAACCCTGACCGGGCAATTAATAAGAAATATGTACATGGAATTATACAGTATTATATAGAAGAATCGTGAATGGCGACATACAGTTAGTCAGCTGGCGAAATGTACAATGGGCGAGAGAGCTCAAATCGAGGGTTGTTCTGTGCCTGCGTGCACTTAATAAAATAGGATTAACATTTTATAGTTATATATACACATACATATATAGCATTGTGTATGTCTCTTTTTTGATGTCGACGGAACATAATACAAGCTATAACCAGTTATTGAAATGATGACAGCTGCGTCTGCAGATAGAAGACAAAGCCTGGAGTCCTGTCAGTCCTGATAAAAAGCGGCAATTGCTTTTATTAAATATAAATAGAACATTAGCGAAATTCTTCATCTGAAGCTGGGAAACTGGTTTATAATTTGACTAATGTCATAATTTCAGCACGGAACGAGCTGTGCATAAATAAATACGTTTGCCCATGAATGCATCCGTAAGATACTTTTTTTTTGTTGACGTTCGAGGCATAACTTATGCATCAACGCGTACAATTTCGAGCATAAATCGCCCGATGCGACTTGCCTTTGTCAGCGTCAGCATTCACATCATCATCAACATCATGAACATCATCATCATCATCATCAGGGAGACATCAACGACATTCATTGGAGTCGATTTGAGTGGCAACTAGCTACAATACTTTTGATACATCTCTCGCTCTCTTTCGCTCTGGCAGTCTCTATCTCGCTCTCTTATGAGGTTTTTGTTTTTGTCTTGTGATTTCTTTGACTGTCGTTAAAATATTTTTGGGTGTGTTCTGTATTTTAATAGCACTACGAAGCCGCGTGCGCATTGCCACTTCCTTTCGAGTATCTTTCACACACACCACACACACACACACACACACACACGCACGCCTTTAATGCCCCTCCCCCGCTGACCGTTTTGGCTGTGTTTAATTTCTTTCGAATTTGTCAAAAAAGCGTAGACGAAACGTAACATGATTTCAGTTTTTTACTTAGACTCGTTTCTCAGCTAATCCCGCGTGCGACTCACTTTGAATTATTAAAACCTAATCTTGATTGTACATATACCTATATACCTCCCTCCATCCGAAACTTCAGTTACTCTCTCTCTCTCTCTCTCTGTCTCTTTTGAGCTGTCGATCTGTCGTTCTCTTTCATTTGATGTTTTAAGGGGGATTTTAATATGTCTCCGCGATGCGATCGCACGAACTCTCCGCTCTCAGGTCTCAGGTATGCCAGGCATTTCGTCAGATCTGCTACTCCCCCAACTTGGAATTATATATATATATATACATATATTTATGTATATATACAGACATGTATAAATCGGCGCTTTATTGTGCGCTCTCACTGGCTGTCAATCTTTGTGGGTTTTATTTGGTTTCCTTTTAGTCTCAATTTTAGGATTAAAAATGTCGTCAGCATTTTTTAAGCTGAATTCAATTCTTCGCTCATTTGGCATTGACTTAATAAATATATGTATATATATATAAATGAATATATACACACCCAAGCTATATGCATAGCAAGATCTATCGATATATAGCTCAGCTCATCCACTAATTTGCCTTTTGACAGTTGATTTGGGTTTGTGTTTAGGCAAAGCGCGCAACTATTTATCATTTGAATGCGTTTTCGATTTCGATTTCGATTTCGTAGAACCTATTATACTACCAAGACTCACTAGCCAATTATGCCAAATTTTAGCCATAAATAAAAGCAAATCGAATACATACAAACAACCAAACTGCATTTGCTCTCAGGGGCATTTCTGCCCCTGATCAGTCACCCACCCAACACAAGCAGCCGAATCGACAACAAAAACAATAAAACAATAACAAAAAAAATATAAAAATATTAATTTATTAAAATTTAAAGCGCATGACTTTCAGCGCAAATGGCACACAAATATCAGCAACAACTATAGCTACAACTATGGCTAAATGGCTATGATTCATGCGTCACACTTGCGCATAATACTTGGCTAGGAGAGGGCTAAAAACCGATCGCAAATTGGCTAAATTATAAAGAGACTGCAAGTAACTCGACTTTTAAATACCCGAACTGCAGGCGATACAGCTAGAATTTATAGCTTGTTTTTTATGCATTTATTGCCATTGTTGGGGGAAAAACTGTCGATACTTGGCATATCTATTGTATTCCCCACTACAGTCAAAAAATCGTGTTTCAGTTTATTGTCCCGTAACTCTTTCTTTTTACAAAATTTTTTACCTATTTTATTTTCTTAACTTCGTCAGTTTAGCCTTAAAGTATATTTTAAACCCACTTCCTTTTATTATATACATTTTTATTTTATATTATTATATTTATTTAAACGACTGTAATTTATAATAAATTATATGCAGTTTACAGTGGTTTAAGCAAAGCAGCTGAAACATTTAACTTTATATAATAATATTGACTGCAGTTAAAATCTAGAATAATCAGCAAATGCTCTACGCGTTATCAGTTTCAGAATTTAGCAATAATTTATTAATGCAAATACTTGAATTATCCTGTTATATTATAGATAATTTAATTTATATCTATAGCATTTTCTTGCAAGTTCAATTTGGTTTTATAAAAATATTCTTATTTCGTTGACTTTCAATTTGCTTTTAAATAATCAGATACTATGAGTAATTTATAGTTATGTTTATAGCGTTTAGATAAAGCTAAGAATTTTACGCAAAAAAACTGTTTTCGATATAAAAATTTATATAAACGTAAACATCCATGTTATACATTTTTATTAGCTCCCAAATGGTTCGCATTGCACTGGAGAAAATTGAAAGAAATTAGTAGTTACTTTCAATTCAATTTTACATTCAATTTTAGATCTTAAACTATCCTAATTCTGACAAGCTCTGTTCGCCTCTACCTTTCTCTCCGAATTTTATTCCATGTTGTACTCACAAAACGCATTGAGTTTAAGACTCTTTGGTTGCATCTGCAGTTCTGTTTAGTATCTAATCTTGAGGATTAGCAACTTGCAACTTGCAACATGCAGAGCTGTCAAATGGCACAAAGCAAATGCTAAACCGATGCACACAAAGTGAGGCACAAAGAGGTCCTGCCATGATATGCAATTTGGCCCAGCTGTGGTACGGGCATTGAATTCAAGGCAACAGAAACGAGAAGAAAAAGAAAACGAAAACAAAACAAAAACGGAACAGGCAACAAAGCAACGGCGCAGAGCAAAGGAAACAAACCGAAGGCGCAGACGCAGACGCAGACGTTGGCGTCGGCGTCGGCGTCGGCGTCGGCGTCGCTGTTGCCAGTTGCGCAGTTGTCAGCTCAGTTATGTTGCTGTTGCTGTTGTTGCATGTAGATATGTTGCCGCTTGTGGCATTGTTGCCAGGCAGCAGCCGTTGCCAGATTCTAGATACTCTCTGTGGGTCTCTCCAGGTGTGCAAAATCAAACACAAATTGTTGCAAGCCGTCTGTCTGTGTGTGTCTCTATGTGTGTGCCACAATTTGTTGCATGTTGTTTAAGATATTTGTTATTGGTCTCAAATATTTTCTAGCGATTTTTTTGTCTTTGGCTTTGTGACTATTTAAATTTGAATTTCCAGCTCAGCGGAGCGCGCGAATGCGTCAGAAAATGCCAGGAACGAAATCGAAATCGAATTCAAAATCAAATTCGCCAGAAGAAAAAATCAGGCCAACAGTTTTTGCAGTTTTGCAGCTACTGTGCAGATCCGACTAGATGTGGATGTGTCATGCTCTTGTTTATGTAATGACAACTTAATTAAGGCTATCTATCACCTCCGTCCGTACTTGGTTTAGTTGGCAGCAAGATCCCCCCATATGCAATTAACCCATGCAATTAGCAATTAAATTTCCGTTGACCTAATGCTAGGAAAGTCTTTGCGACTTATTTACCAATTACTTGGTGGCCAACCTCTGGCTGCAGCTTTTGCCCACAGACTTATATATCTTATAGATAAACGCACAATTAGCGAGGGGGCAGGGGGAAGGTAGGAGCAGGTACTTATGTTCCCTATTTGTTTTGACAGCGAATGAAAACCCAAACCAAACCAAACCGAAAATCACTCGCATGACTTTAATTACAATTTAATATTTATTTAGTTGCGATAAGCGGGCACAATTATTGTATAACGCAACGAGTATTTCGATATGGACTACGCCTACACTCAGAGAAATAAAGCATGATTCGTTCTGCAAAATAAAGCGCATAAATAAATTATATTTTGTTTTTGAATTCAAGTACAATAGGAATGGGATGATAAAAAATTAATTTATTATTAATTTAAAATAAAATATAACATAATACAAAAACAATTAGTATAATTAATTATTATATTTTTATTATATTAAGTACGAAACGTAAATTATTTTCAGCTTTAAAGTAAATGGAAATAGAATTTGAAGCTCACAAGCAGAATTTCAATCTTGAATCAAGAATTTGCAGTCTAATTGATCGAAAATTCTTTTCTGAAATACGAAATCTCTTTACTTTCTCTCAGTGTAGTCACCCGCACACACCTCTGGTTGTTGTGTAAATTTATTTAACAAGTCGCTGATACCAAGCAGTTTGCTGCCTAATTAAAATTTAAACCCTTTGTTTATATTTAAATGCAATTTTCCGCTGGGAAAACCCGATGATTTTCAGCAGAGACTTGATTACGCTTACGCCTTGAACTATTTGGAAATTGTAGCCCCATTATAGAAGAAGTTAAAGAGTCTACAGTTTAACACTCGTCATTTGCGCAAATTTGCACCTCAACTGCTTGGGAATTATAAACGGAAATTAGTGCTAAGCCTTGCTTATCATGCCTGGTGCTGGTGTTGTATAAGCCACAAATTGCAGTTGGCCAAGCGGAACATGCCGCAGCTAAGTAGGCGTAAAGGGCATAACAGCAGACATGATAAATATTAAAACAAACCCAGGCGTCACATAGCCATAGGGGCGCGCCCTCTCCCCCCCTCTTCACCCCTCTTTCCCTCTCACTCAACATCGCGTCGTTTACGTTTTTTATCAGCTCCGGGCAATTGGCTAGAATTAGTTAACACATTTGTTTTGGCTTTGTTGCTCATAATTAAACAATTTGTATTGTATTTCCTTCGTTTTTTATGCGCATTTAATTTAATTTCTCTTTGGCTTTTAGCCGCCGTTAGCACACTGATAAGCCATAAAAAACACGCCAAAGCAAACATTTGAATTACGCTTGCAAAAGCTACGAACCAAACCCCCCAGACACCACCAGATACTGTATCTGTGAGATACATTCGCCATGTCGGATTAGTATCTGCAACTGCAACTGCAGCTGCCACCATGCGACACCGCATGGCAAATGAGCCTTAGAACAAGCTCTGCAGTTGCATTTTCCTCACTTCTTTAGATAAAGCCTGAATCTTCGTACGTGTGAAGTCATAAAGAAACAGGGAAGGGAATCAATTGTTGTTGGCATAGGACTAAGCAGCAACAAAAGATGCTTCGATGCAGCTGCAGAGTCAGATGCAGCTAGAAAGGCAGCTAAAGATAAAGATGAAGGTTAGGGATATTGATGACACAGATGCAGATGCAGTTAGGAAATATACAAATGTATTATTTATTTAATGGCGACCCATCAGGCACAAATGTAAATAAGTTGATTAGTTTTATTTTATTTACATTTGAAAGAAACATTCAGATACAGTTAATAACCATGCAGATACAATACTTTAAAATTACTGCATTTATTAGGGCGATCATCAAAATACAGCAGTTACTTCTCTATATATTGTACAGATGTTGAACTACTTATGTTGAAAATGGGTCTTCATTATATTTCCCATCAAAAGACATTAGTTTTATTACAATATTGATAAATATTTTAGTAAAAGATATAAATGAGTTTCAATTTATTTATATTAAAAATAATACATGATTTTCAATTTATTTATGATTTTTTTAAGAGTATAAATGGTTTTAAATTAATATTATAAATGTATATAATTATATAAAATTATTAATAAATTAAATAATTTAGTTAGAACTTCATATTGTTCAAAACCTTATAAATTATATATTTATTATAAATTAATTGTTGTTGGGCAATTCTCTCGTCATTAATGTCCACTTCCTCTACTAGGACTACTTCGTTTTCTGGTTCTGCCATGGCTGACTTTTCAGCGTTGCCAGACGTCTTACAACATTCTCATGTATAATATAAGGCGTTGCCAGACCTTTGATAGTCAAACTTCTAGAGCTGACTATATGGCAAGGCCAAATAGAGCTGGATTCACAGCGTTGCCAGACTGTATATACTTATAGATATGTATAGATAAACCGAATACAACTAAAAATGTTTGGTATATAAAAGGAACATGTGCAGATAACGATGATTTCGGTTTATTAAATGCGAGTAAGAAAACATCTACAAATGATATGGAAGCTGTTTTAAGAAGTAGCTACAGATAACGAGGCTGAGTGTAGCTACTGATGAATCAGTTGTGCTAACTACAGATATAGATACGATTCTAATTGCAGTTACGGTTTCATATAGTATAGTTTAAAGTACGAATGCAGATATGTAGCCATGCGAATATAGATAAATAGATATAGATAAAATATGAATACAGTAAGCAGAAATACAGCCCTATGCAGTTGCAGATACATTTGCAACGACAAAATTGAGATTGGCGTGTTGAAAGAGAGGCTCTCCGTGTGGCAGGCATGCACTTTGATTAAAACGAGTCTCAGCGCAATCTAGACAAGTTGCATTTCAATTAATGCAGGCCGCAAGTGCAGCCAAAGATGCAAATTGTCTTCACTCGCAGCTTCATTTCTTAGTCAATAGGTTGGTTGGTTGGCATAGAGTCAGAGACTAGCCCTAAAACAAATTCAAGCAAAAGTAACGCGAGGCACGAATTGACTTTCTGCGCTTGCTAATTGAAGCTGTTCGATCTCTAGACATACACACATATTGTATATTTATATATATACATATATATAGACTTAAACTGCGCGCACATTAAGATCAGATACAAAGATACATTATCTGTGCTGAGCTGAGCTGCGTCTTCGCTTTGTAGGCGGCGTTTGGCGCAATTAAAACGCTTAGAGCTAAGCAGCAAGTCGGATGGAGAGACAGACCCAGCGACAGTCTGTCAGTTAGTCAGTTCGGCAGTGAGTCAGTTATTCAGTTGTATGGAGACTCGACTTGACTTGTATGCTACTTAAAGATACATGCCACACACTCTCATACGGCACGCAGAGTCTGGCGGAGTCGAATCGATGCTGATCGCTCCGGCCTGGTCTTTTGGGTCTAGAGTTTAGCGTATGTGTGTCTGCTTGAGTATAGATAGATATAAATAAGCGATACGTGTAATTCGGGTCACTAACCGTTAACAATAAATTTCATTTGTTTAAAAAACCGCACGGGGAAGGGAGGGGAAGAGAAGCCCGGGAGTCGCTCGGGAGCTGGCTGTAAAAGCAAATATCGCCACGAAAAAATAACAACAAGCGGCAAGAGCAGAAAAAATAAGAAAAAAAAATGAAGAAAAAATAAAATTGACATCTGATCATTTGTAATTATTATTGCGCATTGCGACATGACATGGCAGCCACTGGGCGTGGCCAACAAGTACAAGTATATATATATATATAACTCGCCGCATTGGCTGGCCAATTCAAATGAGTATCGAGTATTGTTTATTGGGCATTGGTTGGCTGTTACAATTGAGATACTTTAATGATTGCATTCTAAGGCGGCACAAATCGCACTCCTACATCATTTACATCTAGCAGATCCCAAAAAGTTCGTTGAACCGCTTCAATCAATCTTAGATTCGGCGCATGGAACAATTAAACCGAAAATATATACATATATAAATGTAAAAACATACTTCAAAAATAACTCACAAATCTGTAACCACATGGCTGAGACTGCTTGAGAGGGGGAAGGGGGGCTGGGGAGTTAGAAGTGCGGGGCAATAAGAATTTTGGGGCTTTCTTTTCGTTTCATTTGTAAGTAGTTTCAGCTTCGTCGTTTTGAAGCGTTTCAGTTTTCGTTGCTTAAGTCCAAGTTAAATGGAACCAGAAATTATTTGAACGCCTTCAAGTGCTACACACACACACACACACACACACACACATAAGACACACAGATACATATTTAGATTCAAGTATAGCAGCATAAAGTCATAGCGTAATCATGACTTGATGCGATTATAAAACGCCACAACAGCAGCTCCAAGTACAAAAAGAAATTAGATACACACACACATACACACACAGACAGACAGAAACATACATATATACACACACATATAGATATCTGTAGAAACAACAACAATAAGTTTCAATATTCAAATGAATTTTGTAGCAAAATGACTAACGAAAATTTCATTTGGGTCTCTTAGAATTGTCGAGTAAGAGTTATAATAATAATGAATTTGAGACTACCAAGTGAAATGCTTAAAGAAATGTTAACCCACATCAAAAAATATCTCAACTTAACACACACACACACACTCGCACTCACACTCACACAGACACACTCAAGTTATAAACAATTAAAGAAACTTTTGTATAGAAATTCAAAAGTGGCAGCTACGAAATATGTTCAAATGCCAGTCAGCAATTGGTGGCAATTGCTTCAGACTTGCCTCAAAGAGATACAGCTCAAGATACAGATAGAGAGCAGATGGAAAGACAAAAAGGTACAGCAAGTTTAATGAAGTGCCTCAGCGAGTGTGGGTGCCCCTCTCTAATATCTAATGTCTAACGTCTAAAATGCAAAGTTTTCAGCAAATGCAACTGACTAACAAACACAGCACAAGTTTATTATAATATGCCGAACAGTCGGAAGCACTCGCAAACAGACCCAAACTATTTTAGCCATAACTTGTGTGTTTCTCAGCCAATCTTCAGTAAATTTGAAGCACAATTAGTGGAAGTTCTACCGCTTACTTGTGCCAAATACAAAGCCTGCCACTTAATAATTGTGGCAGTGAGAGAGATTTTATTAAAGTAGTTTCCGAAAAGGAATTAGAAGAAGGTAAAAATTGTATAGCTCAAATTCCAGATATGAACAGGACTACAAAGATATTCTTTGAAGCCTGACTGGATTTTCGGTTAGATTTTATAAATAGAAATAGAAATTGCATTTATTTAGGTTAGCAATTTTACTCTAGCCTAGGAAAGTACGGATTTCCCAAATGAAACAAAAAGTCTCTTTTCTATATATTATTATTTTATGTATAGCAGATTGTTCAGTTGCAGTTGATTGATTTAATAGATCATTTAAATGAATCGCAGGCACATCAATGGCAGATGAATTTCCAATTAGTTATAACTTGGAGCACATTTGGTCTCATCGGGGTTGCCCCCGTTGCAAGATCTCCTCCTGCTTCCACATTTTTGGTGCTCGTAAAACAATAACAATCGACATTGGCCATATACGGCTAGGGCAAGCCATTGAATTATATGCTCGAGTGTCTGTCTGTATGTTCGTCTATATGTCCGTCTGTCTGTCGGTCTGTGTGGTAGACTCTATGGTCGTATAGCTTGTGGTGTAATGAACTTGTCAGCCATGTTTAGGGTGTGTGTGCGCGTCCAAAGAAAGTCACAGACAGTCAGCATAAGTACAATGAATATACAGATAGTTATGAGTGTACAATTCGAATACGAATACGAATACGAATACGAATTGGAGTGCGAGTGCGAGTCTTAACCACATAATGACTATTCAAATGCGAGCTGCTCCATTTGTTTCCAGGGCGATTGAGATGGAGATACTATTAGTTGTATACGAACATATCGTATACTCATACACATAGGTAATCCATTTGGCTTGCCGATATCTCTGCAGCTGTCACACCAACGGAGACAGACAGACGGACAGAAAGACAGACAGACGGACAGACCCAGAGTCAGTTTGAAAAGTATGCGCACATTTGGCCAACTACTCAAGCTTTTGAACTGACTGCCAGCTGCAAACGAACCCGAATTCGTGTACCTCTGCCCCTCTCTTACCCCTCCCACTCCCCGTTGTACCACGAATATCCCCCTGCTCCATGCAACCGGGCCTTGTGGTGGGCTGACTAATGAAACACAACCCAATAATTTAGTAAGTTGTACCTACGCATGCGCAGTCGATGCCTCAGCAATTGTCACAGACTACAATAAAAAAGAATTACAAGAACATGCACAGAGAAATTGTGTAGTTGCTATCGAATTAAAGAACTCCAAATACTCTTTAGCCTCATTCGATACAAGATCGATTTGCACCAATTGAAAATAGATCCTAGTTTTGACCGTCTTTTTTCTATCGCCCACGTTGGGCGCCATTTAAGCATATCTGATTGTAATTGTTAAATGTGATATTAAGTCAATAAATAAAATAAAACATAAAATAAATAAATTCTTAATTTTTTGGTTTAAATTAATAAAACAAATATTTTTGTAAAAAATGTTATTTAACAACGTAAGAACGTATTATAAAAAAAACAAATATTAAAGAATCTGTTAATTCTATAAATAAAATATGAAGTCAATAAATAAAATTCGATTAAATAATTAATATCATATAAAATTAAACATGATAGTCTAATAAGGGAAATAAAACAAATTAAAAATAATAAATATTCTGAAATTAGTTTAAACAACATTTAAAATAAACAAATGCAATAAATATATAAAGGAATAACTAGAAGAAATCAATAAAAATATATACATAGATAAATAAATGTATCCTGCAGAGAGTTGCATTTGTCTTACTGAAACTATAGTACCCCTAACAAAGGGGTATTCAAAACAACAGCAAAAAAATGTCACTGAACTCGCGCGCGACGCTTTTTCCAGCTTTTTTTTTGGGTGTAGGCCAGGTTTGTGCTGGGAAGTAAACAAAGGCACGTTTGGTTCAAAAATCTTAGTTTTTTTTTAGCTAGTTACAATTGTAAGTAGCACACGACGACGACAACGACAACAACTGCGACTGCGATTGCGACTGCGACGGCGACTGCGACGTCGACGGCGAAGCAACTGCGCAGGCGCGCGCGCGCGTGTGCGTCATGAAATTAGTTTATTTGTTTGCATAAGTCGGGTGTATAGGTGTGTGAGTGTGTGATCTGTGTGAGTTTGTGGCAATTTCTAATAAATTTGTTGTTGGCAGCGCCAGTGTCATGCACACCTGGAGCATAATTCGCCAGCCATGAGTCAATTTCCGTCAGCTGCGACGACGTCGTCCAAATTATAACAAAAAACTATTCGAGTCAATATGAATAAAATGAATAAACTGAATAAAACTACAGAATGCATATGCTAAAAGCCACAGAGTACTCACACTCATACACTCAGAGAAAGAATCGAAATATTCTTACTTAATACAAGACAGGAACAGATCGTGTTATCCAGAATATGTGATCTTGATTTGAGTAGGATACTAATTCATTTGAGTACAAGATTTTTACAAAAAATTTTTTGCTTCTGAGAATATTTTAAGTACATTCACGATTGTTTTATATTTTTGTAATCTTGAATTAAATAAATGAATTATAATTATATTTTTTTTATAATCTCGAAAATTAAAGAAAGTTTCTAGCCGCTTTTTTGCTGAGTGTACCCATAGAGCTCTCTGGAAAGGGGTACTGCACTTAAGCCAAGCCAAGTACGAGCTCTGCCAGGGGTATATGTATATACGCATACCCTGGGATGTTAGAACAATAAACACTATACAAATCAATGCTCGATGGCCACTTGAACTCATCCAGAAAAGCGGAGAAACAGCCAAAGAGCAGAGAGAGGGCTCCGGGCATTGCCAACTGTAGCGTTGCGTATGATTTGGGGGTTTTAGGCACTTTGAGTTTACGCCGGGATTTGGTCTGCCACTTGAACGTTCGATGACATTTCAGTTTTTATTTTTTCAACGTTTTTTTTTAGTATTTCCAGCCTGTGTGTAATTATAATAAAACATAAATTTATGCCATGAAACACAGGGGCAAAGCCAAACAAAATGAAGCATGATAAGCAGCAAGCTGCTCTGTAATGCATTTTAATAGAGTTTCATGGGAACTACGTACGTCAAGTATTTCATAGAGATTTTACAGGGTATCTCAGGCAGCTGGCAGCTCATCTGAAGTGGCCGCAAAGTTTAACGATTCCAGTTACGTACGCACGATGCCCAAATAAATATGAATCTTGCCCTGCCCTGTAGCTGTACTTATATAGATCCATTCGCATTCGCATTCGCAGTTTCAGCTGAACTATAACGTGGCTTTAACTTCTTTGACAAATATAGTTCACTGTACTAACAATAACATTGTTAATTTGTAGTAATTACAGCGGCATTTGCCGACTTGTTTCCAGTCTGTGTTCGTTTAGTTGTGGGACTTAACAATGCCGTGCTTTATTTTAAGGCACAAGGTTAACAGATTTTTTGTCGTGTAGGTTCCACACACAAAATAATTATTTTTGGTTTTAATATTAATAACGAAAAAAGATATACGTAGGAAAAAATCCATGTTGTAGTTAGTTATAAACCAGTTTCATTGTTGTTTAATTTCAATGCTTAATGTTCACAATTGATTGAAGTGTTTATTATTTAAGCCAAACGCAAAAAAAAACGATAAACTAAACAGCAAAAGGCTGCAAATATTTAACAATAACGGCTTGAAAGTCTCTCAATTTCCTTGTACTTGCTTTTCATTTAAATAAAAGTATCTACAAGGCCTTTTCCCGTTCTAAACCAAGTGCCAATTGCACTAGATTGATGTATATTCTATATGGTATATAGTATATAATATTTATATTTTTTATTTATTCTATGCTGATTTGTAACACCTTCTATTACCATAGTTGTAAGTGCAACTGTGGCCAACCCGTTAATTATTTTATTTTGCATACTCGTATCTGTGCCAGTTCATGCTCCAAAAGTATCTTGCAGATGCAGATAGATTTACAGACATCGACGCAGATAAATATTCAGATAAAAATGCAGTTCAAATCGCTACAACTACAGACATACTCAAAATCTATTCCCTGACATTTCGTAGTATAACTTCCCTCCTATATTCTTCCGCTTCTCCTTCCCCTGATGCTAAAGCGAAGCATGTGCGCAATACTATTATCAACTATTAACAAATATACAAATACTATATACTATACTTGCCATAAGTAAACAGTAATAATCGTAATAATCATTATTATTATTATAATTTGCCTGCGTTCAATGACTAAGTTCCTTCTTTAACAAATGTATTCGTATATACCCATTAAATACTCACACATAACCATTTAAGCATTCCTTCTCACACACACGCACACACACACACACACAATCATGCAAATTGTAAATCAGATACGGCATAAAAATATTGAACACATGGCGCAGAGCTAAGAGAAGTTTCTGTGCGGGTGTAGGGGAAGCGAGAGGGGCCAGGGGAGCGGGTAGCGAGCTGAAAAATCGAAATGAAATGAAATTAAATAAAGCACAATAAAACGTACTTAAAGATTGACGATTTGTGCCAACGCCGGCAGCGCACATTGACGCAAATGCCATTATATCTGTGTCAAAATTCATAAAAAGGCGCAAATGAGATGAATGACACAATTAATCTACAGATAGTAAATATGAGCTATATAATTGAAACGTAATAAATTAACTATAATTTTAATAAACCAATTTAAATATAAATTTCAAATATAAATTGCATATATAAATAGCATAATAATGGTAAATATATTATAATTAAATCAACAATATTATACCCATTAAATGGGTGGAAAGAGGATTATTAATGTTGGGCAAATGTTTTCCGTATCATTTTCTGTAAATAGTAAATAAATAAATTTCATTTTGCGAAACATACTGAATTTAATGTATATATTATTTTATAGTATAGAACTTTAGAACTTAGTAAGCTCATGCAAACCTAGTACTTATGCTAGCAGTATTTACTTTTAGTAAAATAACTACTTAGTCAAATAGCTATTGTAAAGCTGAGAAATCCAAAGAATTTAATCAGATTTGTTTATAAGTCTACAAACTAAAAGCATAAATTTGGTAAGATCAAATATTTTATTTAATTTTGCATATTTAACAATTTTATTTTAAGGAAAATTTAAAAATTTTAATAGATATTTTATAGATTTAATATGTTTAAAAACTACAAATATAAATGTTATGTTTTTAAAAACTTTTGAGTCATCTTTTGGCAAACTACAAATATAAGTGAAATATTTCAAAAATGTATGTCTTAATGCATTCATATTTAATGAATATTATTTTTTTATTATTTAAATGTTTTTTATTTTTAATTTATTGCCACGCTGTGAAATACTATTATAAATTTGAATTTGACTTTCATGAAAAACGTACCAAGGTGTGCAGCGTTAAAGTTTTGGTAGAGCCACAGAGACGAACGACATACAAGCACACACACTCAAGTACAATAATCACACACACAGAAGCATTACTGGGTATACATTATATATGTATGTATGGATGTATGTGTGTGTGTATATGCATATCGATTATGAAGAATTCGTGTGTATTCGAGTGTATGCGATCTTAATATAATTGGCTGTCAGTGCGACGTTTGATCGCCCCACACCAACAACACACACACAGATACACACACTCACACACACATACAGCAATATGTCGGCAGCTGTTAGATCTATGTATTTATTTGTGTGTGTGTGTTTGTTCTTAATTTAATACATCGCTTTTATATTCATTTGTTATAAATGCATTTCAAGTCATTTCATTGTTATTCATAATTTCTTAGCCCATTTCAAAATGGCCCAAAGTTACACTGACACTGCCACACCCCCCCTCGCTCCTCATTCATCTTCTGGCTGCTGTCTGCCGGCTGTTGGCTAATTGAAAATCAATTAATGCGGCCACCATATCAGACAATGTCAGTCGATGTCAGAAATCATTGGCCAAAAATATGCAAAAAATCGCAAATAAAATATAAAAAAAAAACGCCAGAGTAACAGATACATCGCATCCTTTTTATGGCCTTTGTTGATTTTATTATTCTTTTTTAGCATTTTGTTTATTGTTGTGTTCGAATTTGAGTCGCAAATGAGGTTCAATGTATCATCAAGTGCGTCTCAAGCGCACAAGTTTTGCATGCCAAAGCAGAAATTGAGAAATTGAGAAATTTCTAAGTGTGAGAAAGGCTTAGAATGCGCGTTTTTGACTCATTTTAATTTCTCCCTTCCCTATTCCATTTATTGCAGGTGAACAAACAGTACACGGCCAACGATCTGGAGGCTTTCATGAAATTAGCCGCCAACTGGCAGAGCACCAATCACAACTTGCTGGAGGGCGTCGACATAAAGACAGGCAAGTCAGAGATACAAAAATATCTTCTATATCATATCTAATAGAAACTTCTTTGCAGAGATGACACAGTACATGAACAGCCCCTCGATGAATATGTATAAGAAACGGGAACGCACTCAGAACTGGAACCATCAGGAGAAGAAATACCTGCTCGATCTATGCCGCAAGGACATGCGCATCATTGAGAACAAGCGACTCGATGCGGGTCTGACGGCAGTCAAAAACAAGGCCTGGAAGATCATACACCAAAAGTTCTCCAATCAGTTTGGCACAGATCGCACCTGTAATCGCCTCAAGGAGCAATGGCGACGCATGAAAGGTATAGCTAATATAACCAACTTATAATAGGTATAATATCAACTTGTAATATCTAACATTTGTATTCGATTGGATAACACTCTGACATCTATTAAGTTTGCTATTTTGAACTATCCAACTCTACATAACATTATATTATTGTTTAATCCAACTAACCACTAATTTTGCTCTGTTTGACGTTTTCCTGGATTTCCCCAATCCTTGCCAGATTTCTTTTTGTTTTAATTTGATTCCGTTTTCTAATTTAATAAATGATACAGATTTTCTTTAACTTTTAATTACCCTTATTTTCATTCGTATTTAAAGTTTTTCTGTCAACTGATCCTATTCGCTATCAAGAAAATAAATAATACATTAGATAACTAACCAATAGCCTCGGTCCAATGCGGGTTTTGCGGTTTTCCTAAAATTGATTCGATTTACTAATTCATTATAATCCCCAGATGTTTCACTAAATGTATTTTGATTGTTTAATTAAATTTATTTTAGTTATTTTATTTAATTAACTTCAATTCTTTGATATATTTTATAATTATTTCTGTCGACTGGACATTAAATAAATAAATAACCTAACTCATCCTCTATCCCCTCTTTGTGTGTCCAGCCTGCACCCGTAATGAGATACTGGACTACAACAATCGCCTGGCCAGATTCGGGGCTGAGGTGGCCGACCGCAAGAAGCCCTCGCCGTTCACCTTCGAGGTCTGGGACTTTATGCAGGAGGCCAAGAAGGCCTGCAAGTCGGAGGCGCTGGACGGCATTGACTACTCCAAGATACCGCTGGCGCTGGAGGAGGACTTTGAGTACCGCGAGGACTACAAATTCAATGCGGATGAGCACGAAATGGACGAGTAAGTGGCAGCTTGAATTAGGCTTTTACAGATATAACTAATTGATTATGGTTTTTTGATTTATGCAGCAGCCGAACACCGCCGCAGGATCTGTGCGATGTGGACATCAAGGAGGAGGAGTCGAGCGAGATATTCAACGAGACCTTCAACAATCACAGCGACATGCACACCAATGGCGAGCGTCTGAGCGTCTCACCCAATCACAGTCGCAACGGGCTGCACGAGGCCGAGAGTCCTGCCGCCTCCGCCCTGGACTCCGGCTCCTTTTTGCCACCGAACGGCAACGACCTGTCCGGCTTCCAGTCCGGCTTCAGCATGAACAACATATCCGCCACCTTGGAGGCGCTGAACGCCTTGCGCACGGGACAATTCCCGACAACAGCAGCAGCTGCCGCTGCCGTTGCCATACAGCAGCACCAGGCGCTGCAGCAGCAGCAGCAGCACAACAACAACAACGAGGACGACGATGAGCAACTGAAGCCGCTGGCCAAGCGACAGCGCACCAACAGCGGCAGCCTGGCCACCGATGAGCCCCCGACCGCACTGCCCACCGTGCCCCAAGCCTCCGACAGCCAAGCGCTGGAACGCAGCAGCAGCAATGTTGCCGGCAGCAGCAGCAGCATCGTCAGCACCAGCAGCAACAACAACAATCACAACAACGGCGTCATTGCAGCGTCTGCCTCCACGGGCAACGTCTTCGAGCTGCGCATGTTCATGGAGATGCAGAGCAAGGAGCACATGATGCGCATGAAGATACTGGAGGTGCAGCTGCAGACGGCCAAGCACAGTCGTGACCTGGTGGAGATTAACAAGACGCTGGCGCTGCAGAAGCTGCAGGAGCTGGCCAGCAAGCGTCTGCCCAGTTAGAGTTATCCGATTGGGGGCTTGATGATTGCTTTCCATCATCATCGTCGTCGTCATCATCATCGTCGTTTTGATCGTTGTTTTAGTTATACTAGCTGTAACATTGTAGCACCTACCACATAGCACCTAGGGCGTAGCTAAACTTAAACAATTCTAGATTAAGCCCAAACATTTTGTATGCAGAGAGACAGACACAACAGATACACACACAGTTACAGTTACCCACCCAGCCAGCATTTTCTGAAATTTCCGATCGAATTCGAGTCGTTTTCGAAAAATCCGCTAGTTTTCTGATCATAAATGATGCTGTTTTGGCGGGAGAATTGATATGCTAGCTGCGACTCTTAAAATTTCATATTTTATATTGAGTTAATTTGAATGAATTTTGCTCTTTTTTGGATCGTATTTTGAATGAATTCTGTTTTTTTTTTTGAGTCGTATTTCACACAACAAGAGACTCTTTGTCGAGACGTGCTTTGCATCGAATTAGTGAAATTTTCGTTCGCTTTACACTTTGTTATTCTTATTTCATTAATCATAATTTAAGAACATTTATGATTCATTTTAGACTCATATCCCAATCTATTTCGAGCTGTGAATTATATGTATCATTCTTTTTAACTATTTGAACCACTCGAAAAAGACTTATGCTGATTGTTGTAAAAATGAACTTGCAAATGCTGGCTGGGCAGTTACAGATGCAGATACAGTTTCAGATACAGATACACACGCATATTGAGCTGCATTCACAACATTCCTGGCATTGTTTGAACAGTATTTAAACGCTAGAAGCAACAAACACACACAGACAGACAGCAGCAGGACGGACAGACAGACAGACGGCAGCTGATTTCGTTTTGCAGCTGCAGCGGCGCACAAAAGTATGCCATATTATGTTAAATATTCAGCAGGACTCTCGCCTCCAAGCAGCCCATGCCTACCTCACACACACGCGCACACAGACACACAACCCACACAAACACACACATACACACACGCCTAGACAGCGTCTGGGCCAGGCGTTTGTACTGTGTTTTATTTTGGCTCTGCACTTGACCAAGTCAAGTGAATCGTTGATGCGCCGCCCGCATTCAAGTTTTTAGTTGTACTTAGATCTAGTTGTAGTTGTAGTTCGTGTAACTGTTCTCCAAGTTGCTCAAATGTGCACACACACACACACCCACACACACACACTACTTACCACAAATGTATTTTACAATGTACTTATATACCTATATACACATACATATACAAATATAAATCTATAATTTTTGAAAACAGTTCGACTAACGCTGTGCACAAATCTTAATTTTTATCTTATTTTCTTAGCCTCTAAGTTCAACTCACACTACAAATTATCGTACATACAAATAAATGAAAGCTAATTTGTATTTATTTTTGTATAGAGTGCAAGTTCTTATCTTTTCGTAAATGCCATATTATTTGTCCCACAATTATATTTTCACCCACAAATGTTTGTTAAGCGACATACCAACTACTTATATAGACATACAAATATATATTGATATACAAACATTATTATTACTGATTTGTGACCAACATTTTATTAATTTGTTTATCGGCTTGTAAGGCTATTGTAAATGAGAAATGAAAGTTATTTTGAATAAAAGAAACCACTACATGTATACAACATTTGGGGCTTCCCCTTTTTCCTTTCTATACAGGGTTTTCCTCAGTAGTTGCCTGGGCTAATTGCAAAAGTATCTTATTGCTCTGCAACGTTTTGTCCACATATTTCTCCTGCAGCTCCACGTATTCTCCAATAAGTTGCAGCATTTCCCGTTTCTGCATAGATACAAACGTTAAGCATACGCTGCGTTGTACGCTTTGGCTTTGTGCACTTACCCGCATCAAGAGGCAAATTTGATTATCCCAAGCAGCCGGTTTCTAGTAAACAGAAAATAACTATATAAAATATATTTTATATATATTTCTATAGGATATAACTACCAATGTTCCGCTGTCTGTGGGCAGGCACAGATCTCTAGACTGGTTATTGGTATTGCCTGATAGACGAGCCGCCATAAACCTGTGCCTGAAACAGTTCCACATTGCTCTATGTTTTTGATAGCAAATTTAGAATATTATGTTGTCTAAAAGTTTAGGCTTATGTACAATTTGTTGGTCTGTCATTGAAATATCAATTTTATTTTTTTGTTTGCTGCGATTCATCAGTTTCGGTTTGGCGGCTCTTTCGCTGTTTGTCCAATATCTGTTGCGATTTGCGCTGTATCTCCTTCAGTTGCTCAATTTGCTGTAATATATGGATAAGCTATCAATATGTAATACCTCAATAGTCGATAAATTGCTGTACTATTCTCCAAAAGTGCGCATTCTCCATGGCTTGGCCCCGCCGACTCGAATCATCGGAAAAACTCTTAACAGAGCATATTTTTTGCGTATACCGCCTAAACAGTATAGATTTAGCCACTTTCCAAACAGCAAACATTTTGCAAATAGCTAAACAAAAGTATATCCAACAAATAATACGAAACAATACTCTAGATTTTCCACATTTGAATATATTATGCCAATCCAATTTGATTATTTTACATGTGCATACTTTGATCTATTGATCCCACATACATTCTGAAAATTTACTTCTTCGGTTTTTTGCCCTTTTCCTTCTCCAGATTTTTCTCCAGTTGCTTAAGGTTTTCCAACATTTTCTCAATTTTCTCTTTGGCGCCTTGTTGTGATTGCATATTTGCCTTAACTATTGCAAGCAGTTGTTCATATTGCTAGAATTTTAATAGATCTATTATTGTTTAAACAGCGAATTCGATTAATACATACTTTTTTCAGATGGTACACATTTTCTTTGGCCTTGCCTTTATCCAAAATACCGTTGGAATATGCCCTAAATATTAATAAAATAACTTTTATAACAGTTTTAAAGGCATACCAAACTTACGTATCCTTTTTGAGAGTCCATTGCACCGGCTTGAGAAATTTTGAAACACTTATGAGCCTGAAACCGAATAAACCTTCCATATCCAAATGTTAGAAGCTGTACAAAATTTTGAATTCTAAAAAATAATAGTTAAATATACATCGTAATTTTACTAAATGTGCTCTGACACTGACATTTAAGTCAAGCCGGTTTTATATATCATAAAAGTTATAAAATAATCGGTGTTTAGTAATGCGGCGAAAAAATTAAATTCCTTGTATTGACTATTACTGTCGGTTACGCTCGACTGGTTTTATTAGAAGTATCGACTTCATTTTTCAAGTTTTATATTAAATATCAATAGAGTAGTATATTAAAATAAATAAATTATATTTAATATTTTAAATATCAATATCATCTTCATATCGAAAAATATTCATAGTTTTACAAGTAATTTTCTTTAAGCATATCAAAAACTTAGATCAGGTATGCGGGTTGGAAAAGCTCTCTCTCGGGCGTTGTTAATCTGTTTGAGCTAAGCTTTTTGGCTTGGTGCGAGTGAGAGAGATTGCAGTCCCGTCTTCTTGCTCGCTCTGGCGCTTACGCCTTACATCTTCAGCACGAGAGAGAGCTTATTAAGCAAAGCTTCAACAGTTTGCATATATTGGTGTGAGCTTGCGCTGCAGTTGGTTCTTGAGCTGCTCTCAGAGAGAAGAGAGAGAGAGAGAGAGAGAGAGAGAGAGAGAGAGAAAGAAAGAAAGAAAGAATGAAAGAAAGAATGAAATAAAAAAGGAATTGGTCACTCGGTTCAGTAGGGTATAAAATTATGCTTGCAATGCCGTTTTAATCATTTCGTTGCTTGACTGTAGCGGTGTGCAGACGTAAGGTGAGGTGTGGGAGGCATTCGGAAGATGTAATATAACTGAATTTTTCACAGTGTATTATTGTAAAACAAAAGTTAATAAAGTTAAGCTGCAAATTGTTTACAATTTATGTTTTTAATAATTTCCCACTGTAGTACTTTAAAACAGACAAACTCTCGCTAGCCGACCTCTCGTTGGCCGAACTCTCTTTGAACAAACTCTTGTTGGCCTAACTCCAAACTCTTGCTGCCTAGCTGTTGCTTGCCAAACTCTCGCTGACCAAACTCTAATCCCCTGAAGAAAGCATGTCAATCTGCCCAAAGTGCACAAAATAAAGAAAAGTTAATAAAACATCATGATATTCATGAGTAATCTATACTAAATTCGCACTATTTTTTTAAAACACAGAGATTTTAATTTTATGAATATAAATTCAATAAATAAATAATTCAAATATCAAAATAATAATTGTGCAATTACTGTTTATTTAAGCCACAATGGGGAATATTCTATTACTTTCATTCAAAATTACCATACCATAGTACTGTCGACAGAATATTTCATCGAAATAATAATTTGCTGCTAATTTTTACTCATTCTCAATTTTATTGCTATTCGATTGCTTCAGGGCTGCCTCCTTTTCCTTTAGTTTGGCAATTTCTTCTCCCAGTTTATCCAGTCGCCTCTGAATACCAGCTCGATCTTTGTTCACTTGTTTCTGAAGTGCCAACAGTTGCTTTCTTTGCTAAAAGAAAAGTTAGAGAAATAACTGTCAATCTAATGTGACTCATAAAAGATCTATAAATCGTACTAATTCCAAAAAGTATGACTTTTTGGTGTTGGCTTTCTTCGATATTTTTTTGGAGTATCTGTAATGCAATATTATTATGGGAGGTATAAAAGGGAAAACAAACGAGCTAATTCTCCTACTTTTTAACTTGCGGACATTCAAAGCGTGCCAATTGCTTTATCTTTAGATATCGCAATATACGCGCAGTTAAAGTATCAATTTGCATACTGCGAATTTGGATAAACCTGGGAGATGAAATAAATTTTACAAAATATGAAGAATTTTTAAGTTTTATTGCATAATTTTGAAAGGTAAATTTAAGGTATATACGAATGTATATATTTTTATGGTATTGTCATCGAATGCAGTCAAGGAAATACAATGTGTTCCATTTAGTGTTTCTTGCGTGATCCCGTAGATCCACCTCTCCAGCTATTGCCAGGGGAGTCCCGGGAGGGGCTGGTCAAAACAGCAGGCAGCGCTCCTAGAATGGCCAAAATAGCCAGGAACAGTGTACAAATGGCACTCGATTTCATGTCGCTCGAATTTAAGACTGAGTACCCAATATTTAAAATAAGCCTTATATAGTAGGAATGATGATTATGGGGAAGCACAGCTTGGGATTTTATTCTAAAAAATCCGCTGACTACAGCTGATAAGCCCCAGCTTGTCAGTTGCAGCTATGTATGTATGTTTATATTTTATTAAAGCATACGATTCGTTATCAATAACTTTGCTATAACTCTCGCAAGGCGTCTCAATATTTGGGCACTTGAAAATAAATATAATTGTAAAAAAAACACTGCAAATCATTAAAATGGCTTTAAAATTTTATTGAATTTTGTCTTATGCTTTAGTTTAATTATTTGGTCTTGTCATTTTTTTTATTGTCGCTGTTGGAATTGGATGCACTTTGCTTTTTCAAATACTCTTTGATCCTGTTGATTCGCTTCTGCAACTCTGATATTTTGATATCCAACATTTTGCGTTCGTCGTTTGGCTTGTCCTTGAAGAATCGCATTTGTCCGTGTAACTTTGAATAAGAAAAACACTATGAAATAAAAACTAAGTTAAAAAAACAAAAACACCAACAATTCTCAAGAAGTTTAAATATCTCCGTTGGTTACTTGCCAACATGTTTGTGCCTAAATGCCTAGATATAGAAATGTATTTGTTAAATCAGAATATAATATGAATATATGTATATCACTCACTTAACTGGTTGTATATTTACGATATTTAGAACCATTGAAAATGTCGGATATCGCGTCCGGGATTTTTCGCATATTACTAAATCAAAACCAAATAATTTTTGTCAAATTATTGTAAAATCTATATGAAATTTAAAACTGACATTGGAAAAGGGAGAAAATGCTACTGAGCTCCAATTTTTATTTTCGTTTTATCTCCTCTGGCTTTCTATTATCGCGTTCCGACTTCTTGTTATTTATGTATCTGATTTTCTCATCCAACTGCTGCATTCTTTCCTTTATAAGATTCCTTTCCTTGATGATTCTATCGCGCAATTGTTTCAGATGCTCCCGTTGCTGCAACAAACAAGTGTGATATACTATACCAAAATTTTAATAACAAAATCGTACCATTTTCAAGAATTTCACATTATCCGAGGGCACTTGGCCTTCCAAAGTCTTGCCTGAATATCTACAGAACCAGTAATTAGCAAATTACTCAAAGATAACACATTACACACTCACTTCGCGACTTGCTGACGAAAACTCTGTGGAGTCACCAGAGTTTTAAATTTTCCTAATGCGATTCTCGTAGCCATTTGCATAAGTTCCATTATATTACGAAATTGTACGAAGCCAGGAATTTTGAAATTTTTAAAAGCAAAACAAAAATATTTTGAAAGATATTAAACAATTATGACGTTATAATATGAAGTTGTACTACAGGCTATATAGAGCACGATTCAAAAACTTATATGTAGAAAAAATATATTTAAAATGTGTAAAAACGGGGCCCTAACTGTGGGAGAATGTATATAACAGACAGAAGGAGGCGTGGTAGATCCCACGATCGATTTAGCTAAATCGATATAGCGTTCGTATAAACGATATATGTGTTCGTATAAACGTGGCGATTTCGGAAACAATAAGAGCTTGAGCTATTTTGGAATGGAGGTAAAAAGAGCATACGCAGATCAAGTTTATTTCAAATTTTGGATGCCATAACCCTTCCGCCCACAATACAGATAATTAAAAAGCATTGACCAATTTATGAGATATAAATCTGTAAAAATTATGTCTTTTGTAGCTGATAGGCATCACTAATATCTGCGTATCTACCTGTAGCCTCCATCAAAATTGTTTCATATTGAAAAGAGATATAGTGAATCAAAACTTTTGATATTAAAACTGGATATACAGAAACGTTCATAAAGCTATTATTTTAATTGAATTTATATTATATATTCCCCTTTATGTGGGAAGTCCATGATTTTTCTTGGTTTCACAAAATAAATGTTCATTGATCTTTATATTTTTACATGCTTTACTTTAATAACCTTGTGTAACTGCAGACAGGAGGCGTGGCAGATCCCACAAAGTTCATTTACAGACACCGCACGTATTAATCTGAGGCGTTTTATTGGGTATGATCCAAGTTCCTCTAGGCGTACATGGTCTTCGGCTGTCCAGGCCTGCGTATGGGCGAATCAAAGTAGTACGGACGCTGCTGCTTCTTCCGTCTCCATCTGTTGCCCCCGCTGTCCCGTGAAGCGCTGACAAACGCAAGCACAGCGCAGAGCAGCAAACAGGGCGCAAAGAACTTCATGCTGAATTATTCAAGATAGACTGAACACCTCAAAGCGAGTGCAATTGCTTTTTAAATACGAAATACACAATAAAAAAAACTGCTAAGCGTAAAGCACCGCGTGGGATTTTTTGCGGTTAATCATGCATATGGGCATTTCCACAGTCGCGCACGCTACATTCGTACGCGTTTAAAGTAAAATAACTGTAAAAAGGAAGCGATTTTTTTTTTTAAAGGCTTAACATATATCATTTAATTAGCTCTTTTATTGGTGGAAAGATTGATTTTGAGTAACTTTTCATTTTTAAGAAAATTGAAAAATTCAAGTCATTTGTCACCGGACGAAAATGGTAGTGGCATTTGAGGTCAACCAATTCAATCGCCAATATTAGCGAATCCAGTGGCAATATTTTAATGCAACAAATTTTAAACTCTTGTGCATGGATGCCTCTTCAAAATGGTTATAATTTTTTTCAAAGATGACTTGCATTTTTTTTTTTAATTCAATTTAAAAAAATTGTAACGTGACATTTGGCACGTGACCATTTTTATGTATGTTTTTGTTATTGTTGTTGTTGGAAAGTATTTAAGGAACAAATGGTTAAAATGTTTTTAAATTGACAAAAATAATTGGAATTATTTATTTTTACATAACAGGAGTGATTTTGAAAACAAATGACTGAGCATGATGCTTCTGTTTGAGAAGCTGTTTTCAAAAAAAAAAAGCCCTAAAAAACGTCAAAATGACAAAAAATGCGTTTTCGCGACTTTGCATTCGAATTTTTTGAAAACTATAATAGATTATAATAGATATTTTCAAATCTGTTAAATTTTAATATTTCTTAATGTTAAAAATGTTAAAAATATCATTTTTAAGAAATTTTAATTTTTTGGCCCCGGTGGACCTTTCTGTGGAAATGCCCATATATAGATTTGATTTCATTCAATTTTGTTATCAGTTGTTTATTTTACTCTCGTTCTCATCTTTTTGCTGTTTTTGCTGGCCCGGCGTTTTCCTCTTTAAGACTTGATTCTCCTCGGGTTTCTCGATCTGCATATCGTACTCCATTTGCCTAATATTACGGGTCAAGTCGGTAAGCATGGACTGGGCATTACGCTGCTTCTTCAACAGCAGCTTGCAGCGTTCCTCCAGCTGAGAGCGTTCCTAGAACGTTATAAATACAACCATAAAATAATTGATATTGGGTTAACTTTAAACTACACCCACCAAACGTAGCTCTTCCAGTTTCAGATCAAGACTGTGGCCCAGATTAAAACTGCTTTTAATCAAGTATTTCCTACAGATATATTATTTAATATATAGGATATAGTTAGTATAAATGATAAACCTACCAATATTGAAGGCCTTTACTGGTATTTAAGAGTTTACCCAACAATTTCGCCATGTTTTAATTTTGTGTATACGCAAAAAAAAAAGAAAATTCTAAAAAAGACAAAAACTAAATAAATTACAAACAATTTATTAGGAAATTCGTGCTGTTGCCTAACAAATGTGAAATGCCTGTCAAAGTAATAGAAATATTTATATACAAAATGTTGATAGACGAATTTATTGTCAATTCCATCCAACTTGTTTAGTATAATTTTTATTTGCTTTTATTGCTTACTATGCTGCTTCGGCCATGCACCATGCACAAGCTGATGGGACGCCACTGTACAGCGGCTCAGTACTCTGTCAAACAAAAAAATTGTAGCATACTTGTAGGCTGATGTTAAAAAAATAATAAAAAAAATACTTCTAATTAGAATTAATTATTGTTAATTATTACCAAAATCCAGAAAAAAATTCTAAATATAAAATAAAAAAAAAATTGACTTGTTGCATATTTTCGAGGGGGTGTTGTTGTTAAAAAATTAAAACAAAGTAAAAAAATTTGGACGGGGCAGATCAGTCGGACGGGGCAGATCAGTCGGAAAGGCCCGACTGTAGAATACCCTGTACTCTGTATTTAAAATGTCATACAAAACGTAGCAGCTATTCTTCTTCTTCTTACTTTGTTATGTGCGCCAGCTTTAACGGCCACGCTGCTAGAGGCGGCGAGTTGCCGCCTGCAATATTGTTTCGCTAATAACTCCTAACCGATTTCAATGCGCTTTTCAGGATAGTTAAATATAATGAAAGAGAGTATATATTCCAAATAACAACATTCTATGTTCAATATTACGCTTGTTATTCGGTTTTTTTCGATTAAGGCGTAAAAGGGGCGTGACATTCAAAATTTGAAAAAAGCATTATCTGCGTATGATATGTAGTTTCCGAAATCGACGCGTTCATACAGACGGCCAGACAGACAGGGCTCAATCGACTCGGCTCGTCTTCCTGATCAAGAATATATATAGTTTGTGGGGTCTGCCACGCCTCCTTCTGCCTGTTACATACATTTGCACAAAGTTAATAACCCTGTTTTTCCCATTTTCAATGGGTACAGGGTATAAAAAATACTTCTAGTATTATTATTGTTATGAAATTTTTACCAAAAATCCAGAAATATAATCTAAATATAAAATAAAAAAAATTGGCTACTTATATGTGAATTTACAATTTAAAATATCAACAAATTTAGCAACCACCTATTGAGGCAAAAAACAGGGCAAATCACTTGTTGAGTCAAAAAACTGCGCCATAAATACTTCTAGTAGAGTTATCGTTATGAAATTTTCACCAAAAATCCAGAAAAATAATCTAAATATATTGTTATAAAATTGGCGACATCGGTTGACTATTCCTATGGCTCCCATAGAACCCTCTAACGAGCATACTTGAAATAATTTGTAATAAGAATTTTGAACCCAACTGACAGTACCTAAACATTTTTGGAGAACTAAATTTTATGCATATTCGTATTTGTTATTAATTAGTTGCCATCGTTTAAGTGGTTGAATAAAAGTCATTCGCTCTCAAGCTAAAGTTGAATGAATGATGCTTATAAATATGTAAATACTCACTGAATTTAATGAATGACGTTACGAGTAGTATTTATGTGGCAAACGAACTTGTAGACTGTTAATTGATAATGCCAATACGTATAACCAGTTTGAATACTGCAAACACTCGCTACGCAGAACAGAATTATCTATGATATTCGCACTAAAAACAGATGCATGAATACGCAAATATATAACTTTCTAAACTCTCACCCATTTCACTTTTTAGCATACCAACTGCCTACTCGAAATTGGATTGAATTAAGATTTTTGAAAATATATTAATATGTAGAACCGGTTGACGACCCTAGCATACAAATTATGGAATTAAGCTTGCACAAAAGTCAGTTTCAGGTTTATGCAGAATCAGAATATAATATAAATATACTAATAAAAACAATATTTATTGAACAATTGGTTCAAGCACAATACAAAGTATTACTGAATATTATAGAGAAATGCATTCTATGAAAAGTTTACTGTTTCTTTATAGCTCGATTCTTAAAGGTCTTGCAGTTGTTTCAAATAATCGCTTCACTTGTGCAGGTTGTCCAGGAACTCCTTATGGCGTTGGATGGCTTCCTCGTGCTCCTTGATCTGCTGATGATGGAACTCAGCCTGATGGATTTGATCGTTCTTCAAGCGTTCCAGCTGCTCGCGTTGCTGCAAAGATAAAGTCAGGTGAAAACAAAGCCATAAATATGATGAAATATAATTAACATAAACAAAATATAAAAAAATATTGCTAAATGTGCAAATAGCTAATTATAACCCGACGATAATTGACAACAAATTCCTGTGATTATTTATTATTTCGCGACAGCTCCTCCTACTTATAAAGCAGCTCAGCCAAAGCCGAAATTCCCACTGCGGAATATTAACTCCCCTACAGACTGTCAGCTCATTATCTGGTCAGGAACCAGCGACAGAAAGAGAGGAAGAGAGAGAGAGGAAGAGAGAGAGAGAGAGATCGTGCGAGAGCATAAACAACAAAAAAGCGCAAATATTGCGGGAAATACGATGAATATATGTTGTTGTTGTCGCATCTGCCTGCTGTACGCATAGCAAGTTGTACCTGAACCTGATTTCAGTATCGGTTATTGGTTCGCGTCGCTTCCGAGCCAGTTTTAGTTGTTAATTGGCAGCCAAAGTGTCGCAAACGTGACCAAAGAGCCAAAAGAATCTTTCAGCCCAAGTGACTTCGGCTCTGCTGTATTTAGTCAAGGCTAATATTAATACAACTGACTAAATACTCCGCGCAAATACAGCTAATTGAGGGTAAACAGGCAACTGTTGCAACTTAGAAAGAAGCCTCTTATCAGTGAAAAAACACAACACAACGCCAAAAATAAAATAAATACAATTGTTCTATAAAAAGTGCTGATAACCGCTGACCATCAATTCCAGTTGGAACATTGACAATTTAGACATGCTACAGCTAACAGTTCAGCATCAGCTTAAGCTGCTGCTCAGCCTTCTGCTGCTCGATCTGAGCGTTACGGCCTACGGCGTAGTCTCTCCGGCCGCCCTCGGACGTCAGCCCAGCATCACTCGACCCGTGCAGACCGTGGAAACCTTCAAGGAATGGAACCGCCTCGAGTTCGGCTTCGCCACCCCACAGGACAGACAGCAGGCACAACGTGAAGGTCGACTGCAGCCGGAGAACGGCACGCCCATCGATGTGCAGCCGCACTACCTGCCCAACGGGGAGGTGCGCGTGTTCACCACAATTCCCCGCTTCGTCACCGGCATTCCCTACACGCTCGCCACCGTCAGCCTGGAGCAGGCCGCCAATGGGCCCCAGTTGCAGCCGTATCCCAATTTCCAGTGGCACAACAACAACGGCGATAACTGCGATCTGATCACCTCAGCTTTTCGTGTGGCCGTAAGTAGTCGCAAGTGTTTGGGCCCTGTACTTCAGAACAGCACAAAAGGGTCTATTAAGTTAGTGAAGAAGTAGGAGTGGTAGATCCCACAAAGAGACGAGCTATGTCGATATAGCCATGTCCGGCTGTCCGTCCTATTTACCTATTTTGGTAAATGCCACGTTAAATAAAATGACGAGGGATCGTCTAGCTCTCTCTCTCTCTCTCTGTCCGTCCGGATGAACACCTAGATCTCGCAAACTATGTTAGTTAGAGACCCCATTTTTGGTATGTAGGTTTCTCCTGTTCGCTGACCAAATTTTTTATAGCTTTTTGATACCTTCTGTCCATCCCACACTAACTGCCAAAAACCGGGACATCCACAATTTCAAAGACATCACGATCTGTTGAGAAATAACAAAGATATGCAACAGACAATCTGCTTAAATTTGAGAGAGGTGGAGTGGTTAGTGCCTGAAATAGCATAATAGTGGTCATGGAAAAGTAGGGTCTCTACAGGGTCTCCCACTGTAGGTTACGTTCGACTGTAGTCCCTACTTGTTTCTACTGTGTTTTTCTGTGTCTCACTTCGCTCTTTTCCCGCCGTTGCAGATCAACCCGTGCAACCAGATGTGGGTGATTGATTCCGGCAACATTGGCGGCGACCAACGCTGCCCGCCACAGCTGCTGCTGTTTGATCTGGATTCGGACCAGCTGCTGCATCGCTATCGACTGCCCAACAGCACATACACCTCTGGAGCCTCGCTGTTCATAGCCGTGAATCTGCTGGTGCAGGATCCGCCACCGCGTGGCAACTGCGCCCGCACCATAGTCTATGTGCCGGATGTGACCCATCACGGTCTGGTCGTGTACGATCAGAGTGCGAACGCCGCCTGGCGGGTGGAGAACCGTTTCATGTATCCCGATCCCGATCACGGCTATCACACCATTGCCGGCGAGAGTTTCACGCTGATGGATGGCATATTTGCGGTGAACAACGACCAGCGTAACCTGTACTTCCATCCGTTGGCCAGCATGAGCGAGTATTCGGTGCCCTTGAGCGTGCTGAATCGTCGCCAGAACTTTGAGAGCGCCAGCGATGCCATGTCGGATCAGTTCAAGCTGCTGGGCAGACGCAAGAGCCAGTGCGCCGCCTCCGCCATCGATAGCCGCAACAACCTCTACTGCGTCAGCTTCAATCCCATCAAGCTCTTCGCCTGGAACGTCAACACGGCGTATAGCACACGCAATTTCGGCAATCTACCCGCCAGGTCGAGTCATATTCAGTTTGTGAGTGGCATGAAGGTGGCACGCAACAACGCAGGTCAGGAAGAGCTCTGGATGCTCTCGAATCGTTTTCAGGTGAGTGCACCCGGGAGTGATAACAAACTGCCCCAACGCAGCTTCCTGACAATCTCTTTTATCTTGTTATGCAGAAAATTGCCAGCGGCACGATAAACCCCAACGAGGTGAACTTCCGCATACTGCGTCGCCCCCTCAACGATGTGCACGGCGGAGTTTTCTTTAGCAGCGACGATGATCTGACTAATCGTCTGGTTTTCAATTAGTGGCAATATAATGAAACCTGATACTATAGGCTAACACAACTGTTTGTTATACTTTTAATAAAAGCGATATCAAATCATCCATTAACATAATGGAACAATATTTTCGTTTGACTGCTGTTATTTTTAACAAATACGAAACATACGCACTTAATGCTTTGTTTATTTGTCATTAATTTTCGCTCGCGTAAGTATAATTTCATTGTTAATTGCACAATAATGAGTGTTATGTTTACATTTAATCATCAGCAACAATTGCTAATTATATAAATAAATTACTCTGCGGTAAATATGCAATTAAAAATATAACATAATGTTGATAAACAGAAACTCCCTAAATAACAAATAGCAGTATTTGGGGTAAGGTCAAAGCTACAAATTCTTAAGGAATTCTGTGGCTAATCACACCATTTCTAATCAACACAACTCTGACTCTACAGGGTATACGTTTAGTCGCCACGTTTCTTAGTTGTTTTATTATTACATTTGCAAAGTTCAAAGTCGTGTGTTATCGCTGGCAAATTGAAGATGATTATACGCTTATAAGATGCTTTCGCTTACACATGGTGCGTATGGTATTCAAATTAGAAGCGACTGGTTGACAAACTGACTAAACCAGTTCCGGTTAGCAAAGCAATGAATCAATTCCAAAAAAAAAGCAATGAACCTGACTAGTGTATACTCTAACAATTATTCCAAGAAATTATCAGAGATACGAAATAGAATTAGAATAAATAATAAAACTTTACTTGTCTCTCCTAATCAATTTTATAAATGCCGTATGTAATAAGAATTAATATTAAGTTTATAAGAGTCAGAATAAAGAGCTTTACATGTTTTAAAGACATATGATGATTTGATTACAATTTTCAATAAACTAAAGGTCAACAGTTATGGAAAAGGTCTTCTGAAGCTTATTCCCTAAAATAGTTTTCAACTTAAGCCTGAAGCTTCCCTCATCAACTTTAGTATTCCATGCGACTCTTCGAACTCTATTTCCTACATTGGTTAATTAATGCATGATGTAAACATGCAACCGTCAAGAGGCCAATGTACTCCACTTTGACGTCATGCGGCTGTTGGTTGGAAGTCGCTGGAAGTGGCTGGAAGTCACTGGAAGCCGTGCATAATTAGCCCCTTCAAATTGCGCAGCCTGTTTTGTTGGCTTGTTTTATTTTGTGTATATTTTGTATATGTTTTTTGTTAATCGCAGGTGGACACAGACAAATCGGTACAATGAGAATTTGAATGCAAGCTCTTAATGTGCAATTAAACCAGTTTACAGCCAAGTTGACCCAATTGATCAGGTCTGGCTGGGTCTTGGCAAGACATACATACGCCGGACCGTTAGCGACGCATGCGCAGTTACAGTTTGGCTCTGGGGTGGAACAGATCTAACGCGAAAGTGAAAGGATACGGATAACGCCAGCATGGACCATCGCCATTGCATAAGGATAGCAACGAAGCTGTTTTTGCTAAGCAGCTGCTTGGCGCTGGTGGCAACACAGCATCCCAGTGGACCAGGAGCCGGCTACGATGCCAAGGCGCTGGAGAGCATATTTGAGGCACGCAATCTGGAGCTGGGTTTTCCCACGCCCGAGGAGCGTGAACGGGCGCTCAGGGAAGGCCTCTACAATCCGGATAGCGTGATACCCATCGATGTGGATGTCTATTACACCCGTAAGTAGTCAAGGCCAGCCTGAGCTCTGCAGTTAATCCGCAAAAAATCCACTAATTAGAGATCAATTCACCATTTACGACTTGTTCTAACCGGTTATGCATACTAATTAGAAGTCGTTAAGCTCTGATATTAACAGTTCAATCGTCCGGTAGTTGCTGTACCCGCCTAAAACCTCTCACTTTTTCAGATGGCGACAAGACACCCTCGATATTTGTGACCATACCGCGCTTCGCCAAGGGCGTGCCCTTCTCCCTGGCCTACGTGACCAACGAGGCGAGGCCGAATGGAACCGAACTGCGTCCGTATCCCAGCTACGACTGGCACCACTCGCATGGCGCCGACTGCAACGGATTGACCTCCGTGTACCGCACACAGATCGACGAGTGCGGTCGCATGTGGATACTGGACAGCGGGGAGATTGACTTTGTGCAGCACTGTGCGCCCCAGCTGTACGCCATTGATCTGGCCAGCGGCAACATGGTGCATCATTACCGCATGCCCAAGGGGCTCTACAAGATCGGGGTCAGTCGCTTCGTCACGCCCACCATTGATCTGGACGCGCACAACTGCGATGTGGGCCATGTGTACATGGCCGACTCCATAGGCGATGGCATTGTAGTGTACGACGTGGCAGCCAAGCAATCCTGGCGCATAGAGAACAAGTTCACCTTTCCGCATCCCGACTTCGGCACCTTCACCATTGCCGAAGAGAGCTTCCAGCTGTGGGACGGCACCGTCGCCCTCTCCCTGACGCCCCACAGCCTGGCCGGTCAGATGCAGCGCATGCTCTACTTCCACTCCCTCTCCAGCGACTGGCAAATGGCCATCCCGCTCGAGGTGGTCAACAACGCCAGCAACTGGAAGCTGAACGACGTCAGTGCGGCGCTCGATCAATTCCTGCTCCTGGGCAAGCGGGGAAGCCAGTGCGTGGCGGCTGCCATGAGCGAGACGGGCGTCCTGCTGTGCGGCCTTGTAAGGCCGTCCAGCATTATGGCCTGGAACATACGCTCCGCCTACAAGCACGAGAATCTGGCGCTGCTCATAGCGGATGAGCGCCGACTGCAGTTCCCCAGCGGCCTCAAGATCGTCAGAAACCACGAGGGCAAGGAGGAGCTCTGGGTGCTCTCGAATCGCTTGCAGAAGGCCTTCGGAGCGGGGCTCGACTTCAAGGAGGTCAATTACCGCATACAGAAGTGCGGGGTGCATGAGCTGCTACATGGCCTGCCTTGCCACTAGGCCACAGCTTCAGCTGGCGTTGCCACCCGAGTGCAATACTGCCGCTCATTCTGCATTTATTTTAGCACATTCTCGAAATTGCGGTAAAACTTGAATTGTCCATAGAACATTTGCTTTTTAAATAAATTGTATGTATTTATGTATGTACTAGTCCCTGGCCGAGCTATCGCAGGGATAACTCTTGCAGACTCAAGACTCGCTGCCCGACCCATCGCTGGCCGAACTCTCGCTGCCTAGCTCCCGCTGGCCGAACTTCTGCAGGCCGAACTCTCACTGCCTAACTCTCGCTGAATGAACTCTCGCTGCCTAACTCTCCCTGGCCGACCTCTTGTTAGCCAAACTCTCGCTGGCCGACCTCTTGCTAGTCGAACTCGCGCTGCCTAACTCTCGCTACCTAACTCTCGCTGGCCGAACTTTCACTGGTCCCAATCGCTGAAAAAACTCCCATTGACTCTACTCTTGATGGCCCATTTCTTGCTGACTAAACTCTCCCTGGCCTAACTCTCGGCCCAATTCGCTCTGGCCGAAGTTTCAATAAGTGCAATTTTGTCTTTCTATTAGACAACAGCTGCAGTTGGCGTTGCCACCTGCGTGCAATACTGCCGCCTGTTCTGCATTTTTTAGCACATTCTCGAAATTGCGGTAAAACTTGAATAGTTTTTAGAACCTTTGCCATTTTAATAAATTGTATGCATGTATGTATGTATGTCTAGGCACCTACCTTCTTGTAGAAGTATTCCTCCTCGCGTGCCGCCTCCAGTTTGCCAAAGGCGCCACCAGCCTCACGAATGGAGCCGCCTCCGCCGCCTCCCTTGCCGGCGCCACTGCCCAAGTCGCCGATCTGGCTGCTGCTCATCTTGGCCAACCTGCAGAGCACACACACACACATGAATAACTGTAGACTTGTTATGTAACTGTGAAGTCGCTAGGCATACAACTACATACATACATACATACATACGCACACAAACACACATATACAAATCACACACACACACACACACAGCGGGTCAAGCGAAGAAATTTAGCTTCGAATTTATGTTTATCTTATCAGCAAAAGAGCATTTATGAAATGTTACGTGTGTAGCTCATAATTTAGCTATATTTTCTCTATATTGTCCAAATTCCGCTGCTAAGCAATTAGCATTTAATTACGGCCAAGAAACTTACTGCACTCCTGCTGGGTACAAACGGGCGCTGCGACGTACGACGAACATTTTTCTCAATTATATATGCGAAAATCTAGAAAGAAATACATAAAATATATTAACAAGCTAAGCTCCAATTTCACAAAAAAAAAAGAGAGAAAGAAAAGCGCAGAGAAGCATACGAAATTAACACGTATGTACGTAAATGCGTATATCTGTTTATTCACGTATATATAGCGCTTTGTTTATTGTTTGCACATCCAGAAAAGCAATTTTCTTTTGCTCATCTGTATATTATATATCTCTATATATACATTTGTGGAATTTTTATTGTGGCGCAAAAAATCTTACCTGGCTCTGCTGCGTATGAAACTTGTATGGCGTTTAGTGTGCCCGAAGCTTCGAGCCGGTGGTTTTCGGCGCTGCCAGACTTTTGCGGCCAAGTCACCTTCACGGTTGCCACTTATAAATATATAAAAGCACCAAGAATATAGATATCGATCATTTTCTTAAAGACGGTCATGACTCAAACTTTGTGCTCAGATTGTTCAAATTATTATTAAAGAAATTCCAAATATATTCATTTCGAACAATTGGTGGGATATTTAATATAATTTAACTTAATGCCGCGCAACAAGTTGTTGGCTACGGCTCTAATTAAAATAAAAACACCATTGCGTCAAATGCTGCCACTTTAAAACGATAGTAGCCAAATGATAGTATCGTGTGGTTTTGCATCCCTAGTTGTGCTACGGTCACACTGGCGAGTTCTCACCATTTTTGCCGACGCTTGTTTATTTGTTTAAATTGATTTAAAAACTTTATTCTCAGCTTTGTGGCTATAAATTCGAGTTATTGATAAGCCAATTGGTAAGCCAAAATGGCAGAGCCCGATGATGGAGCAGAGCTGCTGTTCTTCGACACGTTCTCGCACGAGGAAGTGACCGTGAGTACAATTTGCATATTGCAATGTGGAAAAAGTGAACATTTGTTCAATAAATAAATAAATAAATAAAATTATTATTTGAAGGACATCAACTTGGATTTGGTGCAGTTCCCGAAGCCGGTGTTCATCACACAAGTGCGCATCATTCCGCTGGGCGCCCGCGTGCAGGCAGACTTCCCGGGTGGCGTTCGCTTGGGCGCCACGAATCCGTCCAAGTTCGATCTGGAGTTCTTTGTGAACGACCTGGGCATGCCGGGCGCCTCGGCCTTTGAGAATCTGGGCCTGCTGCGCTACAATCAGAACGACTGCATTCACCTGGACTGCTCGCGGGAGAAGATTCCCACCGATGGGCTGGTGCTGAGGGGCTGGTACAGCACCATAACCCTTGCTGTCTACGGCATCCTGACCAACTCCGTAACGGAGCCCATCGCCAGCCCCACGCTGCCCTGCGAGCCGGCCATGGTGGGCCCCGAGATCTGTAATCTCAGCGGGGACACGCACAATGTGCTGCTGCCCGACGAGGTGCTCAAGGATGATGTAGGCTGGTCGGAGCCGTTGCCCAGTGAAATGTTGGTGGCCACAGCGCACAAAAACAGCGTCAGCGACTACGAGCATGACGACCTGGAATACGGCATGCAGCGTGATCACTACCATCAGCACGCTGACGAGGAGCAAAGGGATTTGCGACGCTTACGCCGCTCCACGCACTCCACGGATCACTCGCCGCCTCCTCTGCGCACGCACACGCACTCGGAGAGCAACGACAGGGAATACCTGCGCTGGTAAGCAAATGAGAAGCACAAATGCTAGACACGCTTTATACCCTGTACTCGGGAAAAGTACAAAAGTCCCTATCAAGTTAGTGCTAATGGATGAGCCGATATAGCCATGTCGGTCTGTCCGAATGTCCGTATAAACATCTGGTATGTAGTTTCTCCTAGTTTGTTTTAGATTTTGTATATCTCCTTTGATATCTCTGAGAATCCCTAAAATTACCAACTGCAAGCTAGAGTTCATCCAGAGAGAGTTCGGCCAGCAAGAGTTCGGACACCGAGTGCTCGGCCAGAGAGAGTACGGCCATTCAGAGTTCGGCCAACAATAGTTAGGCAGCGAGAGTTCGGCTATCCAGAGTTCGGCCATTGAGAGTACGGCCAGTGAGAGTTGTAATTTGAATAATCATTGATACACAAAGTACAGGGTCGCCTACAGTCGGATACATCTGAATTTAGCTCCATCCTTACTGGTGTTAATATACGCTTGTTCGCTTGCAGCTCCCGGGATAAGCCGCCGCGTGACTGGTCGCGATCGCCAGAGTACTCCAGCCATCGTTCCCGGCGTAAACGCTCGGAGCGCTCACGCTCCGATGCGGAGGAGCACAAGTGGCCGCGCACGCCGCCCGTTTCAATTGATTCGCCCACACGGCCACGCTCGCCGGACACCATGGACTACGACGACGATGATACGCGATCGCATTACAAGCTGCAGAGTTCGCACACCTATCGACATTCCGCGGAGTCGCTGACACGCGAACGTGAGGAGGAGGAACGGGATCGAGATCGAGAACGGGAACGTGAACGGGAACGAGATCGTTCCGACACACCGCAAGAGCAATTCGAGCCGATACTAAGCGACGACGAGATCATTGGCGATGACGAAGAGGATCTGGACGATGGCGTCGACGCAGCTGCTGCCGCTGAGTATGAGCGTGAATTGGAGGCAGCCGCAGCCGCTGCACCGCCGGCCATAGACACCTTCGAGCCATGGAAGCGTCCGCTCGGCAACTTCAAGGGCGACCTGTTGTCGCACTTCAGCAAGGAGCTCGAGACGTTGCGGCTGCTCTTCAAGAAGCTGTCGCTGCAGATACGCTGGGACAACGTGAGCGCCTTCAATGAGGACAACAGCACCGTGACCGTGGACGAACGGGAGCAGTTTGTCTACCTCGGCGAGCAGCTGAACAATCAACTGGGCTACATATCGCAGCACTACAAGCGCCGCAACTTCGTGCTGCAGCAGTTCTTCAACAACGACGAAACGCATCTGCGCCAGGCCGCCAACATACTGCAGATAGCGCTGAGCTTCCAGGCGGCCTGCATGCAGCCGCAGCCGGCGTTTAAGATTCGTCACATCAAGCTGGGCGCACGCATGGCGGAGCTGCTGTGCAACCACGAGGAGCTGTTCAAGCATCTGCTGGAGCAGCACAGCTTCGATGCCTTCGAGGCGGTCTTCAGCCTCTATCGAGAGCCCTACATGGCGCTCTCCATCAAGCTGCAGCTGCTGAAGGCTGTGTACTCCATGCTGGACACCAAGGTGGGCATACAGCACTTTCTGTCGGACAAGACCAACGGCTACAAACAGATTATAGAATCCCTGATGTCAGCCAAGCTCACGCGCACCAAGTACGCGCTGCAGGCGATCATCAAGAAGCTGCATCTCTACGAGGCGTTGGAGACGGTGCGCAACGGTTGCAAACGCGTCTTCATAACCAAAGAGGAGCCTCAACCCAACGAGGTTTTTCAGCACATTGAGTTTGCCTTTGAGATGCTCAGCGACGCCTTGATGGTCAATCAGTTGAGCTATCACCAGCCTCGTCGTTTTCTGCCCGTTTCCAAGAAATTCGAACTGCTGATCGATCCGAACGCTCAGCGCAGCTTCGCCAATGCCCTGCAGGCTTACTTCACGCAGCATTGCCTGGCCGAATCGCTGCTCTCCATACTGATCAATGCCAATTCGCTGCCGGCCACAACATTCCTCTGCACCCTGGACATGATACACGTGCTGATCAAGTCGCACGTGGGCATTGATTACTTTGTGGACGACGCCTTCGAGGTGACGCAGCTGATTGTGACCATACTGCTGGGGCTGGATAATGTGCCCGCCGAACCCAAGACCGAGCTGAAGGAGCCGCATCAGCTGGAGGCCGAAGGTAGGTCAATAGCTGGCAAATCTTTAGCTTTATTAAACTTACGCTCTTTATTCAACAGTCAAATCGGAGAAGTCGGACAACAAATCGCTGAACACGTCGGATAGCTCGGGCAAAGACGCTGAAATTAAAGTGGAAACGGCCTCGGTTGCTTCTTCCGGTGGCCCCGATGCCGCAGCGCAAACAGAGCCGGCAGCTATGCCCATTCCTAATCCTACGCCTGCTGTGAAAGCCGCTCCAAAAATATTGCCAGTGCTGCGTCCCATCCTGCCACGTCTGGCCCGCCTGGGCATCGAGCTGGCCTACAAAGTGCAGACGCGCTATCACCTGGATGCGATTGTCTACACGGCCGCAGCGCCGGAGTACGACACCATCACGCTGGCCACGCACATGCATGCGATATACTCGCAGACCTGCGATCCGGCTGGACGCCAGCACACGATTGAGCTGCTCGGCCTGAATAACAACCTGAAGATATTCATGGACCTCATCAAGAAGGAGCAGCGCATTCAGTCGCAGGGACAGCTGAGCTCCCCGGGCACCAAGTACAAGAGTCCCGTGCTCAGCTATGCCGTCGACATGGTGGACGCCTGCGTGCGCTACTGCGAGCAGCTGGATTACCTCATTGAGCATGGCGCTCTCATACTGGAGCTGGCCAAGAATCATGAAACCTTCGAGCCATCCGTCTCGGCGGTGCTGCAGGAGATGTACGTGTACATGAAGCCCCTGGAGGCCATCAATGTGTTTGCCTACGACGACATCATGCCCCTGGTGGAGGTCATTGGGCGCTCCTTGGAGTACCTGACCACATTCCCAGGCGATCTGATAATGGCTCTGCGCATACTGCACTATCTGGTCATCACCAAAACGACACCAACCGTCGGACTCAAGTCGGTGAAGCGTGTGGGCACCGAGGAGCTGAAACATCGCTTTGTAGCGCTGCAGCTGTATGCAGCGGACGGAGTGCAGCTGCTGATCCAAATCCTGGAGAGGCTCTGCAAGTACTTTGAGCAGCCCGGCATGCATGCACCCGCCCTGATGACCATTCAGGGCGTTCACTGCTGCCAGATTATGCTGCCCACGCTGCAGATACTGCGCGAGCTGCTCTCCTATGCCATACTGTGCCGCGATGTCACCTTCAAGGATCTGACCGCCATCGATCATCTGGTGAAGGTGTACTTCCTGCTCTACTACTATCCCAGCCGTTGCCAGGCTGGCGCCGAGGTCGAGCAGTGCAAGCTGGAGGTGGTGCACAGTCTGCTGGCCTACACGCAGCCCAACGAGCAGGACGAGGAGTCGCTGCACAAGTCCCTCTGGACGCAGATGATACGCGAGGTGCTCAAGAACATCGATGGGCCGGCCAACTTTATACCCGGACTCAAGTTGCTGGCGGAGCTGTTGCCGCTGCCGCTGCCCATGCCACAGCCGCTGTGCAACCAGCTGCAGGAGCAGCACAGGCAGCGCCTGATCACTGAACGCAAGCTGTGGTCGGCGCATCTGCATCCGCAGAGTGGACAGATCGCCAAGCTAGTCGAAGCGCTGGCGCCCTCCAGTTTTCCCCAGCTGGCGGAGCTGTTGCAGCGCGTCTGCATGCAGCTGTCCGATCTGGCGCCCAACATGACGCTGCTAATAGCCAAGACCATTATGGAACTGCTGTGCAATGAGTATCAGAGCTCCAACTGCATGCCCACCACCAACCTGGAGCGCCTGCTCCGTTTCTCCACGCGCCTCTGCGCCTTTGCGCCGCTCAAGAGCTCCATGCTCTCCATCTTGTCGGGCAAATTCTGGGAGCTGTTTCAATCGCTGCTGTCGCTCAACGAGTTCAATGAGGTCGTCTCCAACTGCCAGGAGGCAGTGCATCGCATCCTAGACAGTTTCCTCGACTCGGGCATATCGTTAATCTACCACAAATCGTCAGCACATCCAGCGCTCAATTTGTCCGCCGCTCTGCCCCCCAAGGAGCTAATACCGCGCGTCATCGATGCCATCTTCAGCAATCTGGCCAGCGTGGAGGTGACACATGGCATCTCCATACTGGCTGTGCGCAACCTGGTCATTCTCACCGAGCATGAGTAAGTCCAATGAGTCCCCAGCAGAGCTCGCACAAAACGCTAAATCAAATTTCCGTCCGTCCCTCCGTCCGTCCGTCTGTTTGAACGCGTCGATCTCAGCGAAAATAAGAGCTGGAGCATCCATTTTGGTCATTTTTGAAAGGTTTACACCATACGCAGACCAAGTTTATTTTAAATTGTGGATGCCACGCCCCTGCCGCCCACAATGAACATAAATAGAATACATTGACCAATTAAAGACATACAAATCTATTGTCGTAAATTCTGTTTTCAGTAGATGTTAGGTCAATACCATACGCAGATGAAGTTTATTTTAAATTTTGGATGCCATTTACGCCCTAATTGATAAAAACGGAATAACAAGCGTTATATTGAATATAGAACTTATTCGGAATATATTCGCAAAATAAATAAATATGCTCTACACTATAGAATTTACCTCTCCTGAAAAACGCGTTAAACAATATTGCAGGCGTTGTCTCGCCTCTCCCACTGGCAGCGCGGCCATTAAAGCATGATACACCAAAAAAGTAAGAAGAGGAAGCATTGCTGCTACGCCTTGCATAATAATTTTATAAAATTATATATCAAATATAGGGTACTGGATATTCTACAGTCGGGCCCGTCCGACTGATCTGCTCCGCCCATTCGCGTTTCATTTGGACACTTAACAAGTAACTTTATAATATAAAGTTTATATTTTAATTGTCTCTTCCCAGCTTTACGTTCTATCATCTGGCCCAGTTGCTGAAGCAGAAGATTAGCGAGTTCCAGGCTTGGATGGAACGCGTTATACTGCACAACGAGACGGTTGAGTACAACGCCAACATCGAGTCGCTCATTCTGCTGCTGCGCTCCCTGACACAGATCGAACCCCCGCCGGCCATGTCAGCCATGCCCATACGCACTCTTAAGCTGGGCGCCACGGAGCTTGCGCAGCTGCTCGAGTTCCAGGATGTGGAGCTGGACAAGCCGCCGGTGCTGCTGCGCATACTGAAGGTGCTGGAGAAGCACAAGGCGGTGGCCAACGAGGCGGCGCTGTGCGACCTAAAGCAGCTGATTGCATTGTACGCCAGCAAGCAGGAACAGGAGCCGGCTGCCTCCCTGCCAGCTGCCAGCTCGGGCCCCGAGGCAGCCAGCGAGGGCGAGGCAAGTGCCACAAATGCTGTGAGCATCGCAGTTGCCGCCACAAATGCGCTCAATGTGGAGCCGTATCTGCCGCAGGCCGAGGGCATCGTCACGCAGTACGAGGCACGTCCGATCTTCACGCGCTTCTGCGCCACGGCGGATAATGTGCAGCTGACCGCACGCTATTGGCTGGAGCCGCTGCCCATTGAGGTGATCGAGGACATGAACGAACCGATGTACGAGCGCATCGCTTGCGACCTAACCGAACTGGCCAACGTCTGCCTCAATCCCGATCTGAATCTCACGGGCGACTGCAAGCGCGTGCTAAACCTGTCCGGCTCACCGCAATCCAATCGGGAAATGACGCCCACAGCGCCCTGCTTCCGCACCCGTCGGGTTGAGGTGGAGCCCGCCACGGGACGGCCCGAGAAGAAAATGTTTGTCAGCTCGGTGCGGGGTCGCGGCTTTGCGAGGCCGCCGCCATCGCGCGGCGACTTGTTCCGCTCCAGGCCGCCCAACACCTCACGGCCGCCCTCGCTGCACGTGGATGACTTCCTGGCACTTGAGACCTGCGGTGCACAGCCCACCGGGCCAACGGGCTACAATAAAATACCCTCCATGCTGCGTGGGTCGCGTGTGGGTCGCAATCGAGGCTCACGCATATCAGCAGCGGCTGCTTACAGGTCAGTAAACAGAGTAAGCTGAAACCTAGCCAGATTTCTAAACGTCTTTCGCTTGCAGGCAGAAGAAGCTGATGCGCATTGGCTCGCCATCCAACTGGTCGGAGTCCCCGGGCACGCCGTACCGGTCCAGCAATCCGGAGTCGCACTTCAGCAACAGCGAGTCGCATTACTCCTCGCCCCACTACAGCGGCAGGTCACGAGGTCGCGGCCTGCGCTCCCGACCGCCCTACTTGCGCTAACTTAAGCAATCAAAACCGCAGAAGTTTTATCGTAGATTTGCAATGATTTGTATATTTTAAATATAAGTTTTAAGTGCTCTCTGTAACCACGCAGTGCAAGCGCACATCGTGCGCATCTATGGGCAGCTCCTCCTGTTGCACGATCTGTTCGTTCAGTGCGAGGGCCATGAGGATTGTATTCTTCTGGGGATACTGCTCCGCATGCTGGGTCAGGTATTTGTCGTAGTAGCCCATGCCGTGGCCCATGCGATTGCCGCTGCGCGTAAACGCCACGCCGGGCACAATAAACAGATCAATGCCGTGGCCTGTGGGGAATAAAAGCCAGTAAGGACGAGGCGGATCAGTCGGAGACCGACAGTAGGGGACCCTGTTCTTTGTGCATCCATAATCACTGTCCCACACACAGAGGCAATCTACGCACGTATTTAAAAAAACACTAACAATTTTATGACAAGTCGAGCAAATTGTCTGTTGCATATCTTCGCTGTTTCTTATCCGATCCTATTGTACTTTGTAGTAGCTGGGAGGTACCAAAATTCTAAAATAAATTTGGTAAGCATACTGCATGTAAGGGTCTATCTACAAAAAATGATGCTTCTTGCGATTATAAATTATGAGATCTACATAGCAGGAGAGGATAAGTTTCAAACATCAAACAAACTTGATCTGCTTGCAGCATAGGAAAACCTACAGACCCAAAGTAATGTCTCTAGCTCTTGTTGCGCGCGGGTTCTATGTATTCTTACGGACGGACAGACGGGCAAGATTATTTCGACTCGGCTCGTCGGCCTGGTGCAGAATATATGTATATTACTTTTTGGGCTCTACCCCGTCTCCTTCTGGGTGTTACAAACATTCGAACAAAGTTATTCATGTATAAGTATAATAACCAAACATGGCCTATTTGAGGAGGAAAAATAGGAGAACCTACATACCAAAATTGGGGTCTCTAGCTATGACAGTTTGCGGGATGTAGGTGTTCATACGGATAGATCGACATGGCTATATCGAATTATCTCGTCGGCTGAGTCAGAATATATACTCTTTGTGGGATCTACCACGCCTCCTTCTGCCTGTTACACACATTATTCATTTGATATTTACCATTTGTCATGGCGTCTTCGCGGTTTTCCTTGAAATCGGGCTGCTTTATGTTCCAGCTGGTGAGCGGCAGCTGCTCGTACTCGCTGAAATCGCGCAGTCGCACCATCTTCATCCTGCTGCCCTGGTAGGTGGGCACGAAGACCAGCTTCTCCAGCCGGAACATTTCACGGATGATGGCCGTGGTGTCCAGCTCGCTGCTGGTGCTCAGATAGATGCTCACCCGCTGCGCCTGCCGGAAGGCCTCGTTCTGCAGCACCTACGGAAGACAGAAGAAGAGGGTGCCCAGCGATATCTCCGATATTCATCAAGTTGGAATCAACAAAAAGCTATTTACCTTTGCTGTAACCGCCTGCGATTGCCTCGCCACAGCATCGGGCGTTGTGCAACTGAGCAGCTGCTTCATCCGCTTTCGCAGCGCCACCTTCAGAGTATTTTGTATGGCTGCCATGTGGGAACAGATGCTGCCGCTTGCCCCAACCGGTCTAGACTGTTCTCCGTTCGCCGCTTGCAGCTAGATTCCGGCTTATCAGCTCAGCTGCGCTCAGCCGCTTATCAGTTATGGACGTCTCTACCAATTATTGCATAATACATAGAATGTTCAGAGCTAGCGAGAAAGTTTATGTTTTGTTTGTTTTTATTTATTTTATTTTAAAGCAATCAACACATGACTTTATCAGCTGTTTGCTAATGACATTCACAAAGTTAAGGCTGCTCCAGTTGCAATACAAAATAAATAATTTAATTAATTAAAACGTGATGCATGTGGCTCGTTGTTGCTCTCATTTCTTCGCTGTTTCGGGCGCTTTTGGTTCTGGTTTGGTCTTCAGCTTCTGCAGTTGTTCTTTTTGCTGAAATAGAAAATAAATATACATATATTGTTATTGGATTGGAGAGTATCTCTACCGAACTTTTCTATATCTCTGTGCGATGTCCCAAGCATAATAAATATATAAATAATGATACAATCAGATTAAGCAGGGTCCAATAACTTTGTGAAAATTGGAAATT